>CM053027.1:48102953-48201581 GCA_028564925.1 Lithobates sylvaticus | reverse complement strand
TGGGTCAGTGAACCTCAGGTAGGTACCACCCCCGGTGCCAGACTCGGACTTCGGTCTGAAGCCCCTGGTCTTTTTGCAACCTAGCAATGCCCCTGGGTGCCGCCATTAGGAGGGGAGGGAGGAGAGCGCTATCCTCCCCTTCAAGTTGACACGGAAGTGACATGTGACGTCGCTTCTGGGTCTCCGTTGAGAATTTCCCTGGCCATTAAGGCCAGGAAAGAATGTAATGCAGTGCGATGTGAATTGCTTTACATTCACTGAAGCATATAGGAGACATGCCGGGTCTCTTAAGACTCTGGATGTCATATTAAAGAGGACTGGTCACCAAAAAAAAACATCACATAGGGCAGGGATATGCAGTTAACGGACCTCCAGCTCCTCTGCCTCTGCGTGTCATGCTTGTGGCTGTCAGAGCCTTGTTATGCCTCATGGGACTTGTAGTTCTGCAACAGCTGGAGGTTGTGTAAAAAAAAAAAAAAAAAAAAAAAAAAAATTTAATAGGTTGATACTTGCCTTGTGCCAAGGATATTGCTCAGAGCAACCCCTTACCTCTTGTTTAGCGCTTTTGTGATTCGGAGCTGAGCTCTGTGCGTCCATAGACACAGAGAGTGAGGCTCGGCAACATTACCCGCTTCCTCCTCATTAATGATGTGTCACCTGTGTGACAAGGAAGGGAAGGTAGAAGACCTGGATGAAGGAAAAAGGATGGAAGAGAGCGAGAATTTGGGTTTAGGGGAGGGAGAGCAAAAGGGGGATAGGGAGGCCTTCAGGTTGGTCATGTGACATGGTCATGTGACACCACTGGGTCCTCTTGCCCTTTTGCTTTTCCATACTTCCTAACCTTCTGAACTTTAATGCCCCGTACACACGGTCGGATATTCCGATGGAAAAAATCTGATCGGATTATGTTGTCAGAAAATCCGATCGGGTGTGGGCTCTAGTGGGCTTTTTCTGTTGGAATTTCCCGTCCCGTCTACGTTTTGTACGTCGCGTCGTTCAGATTTTCCGACAACTTTGTCCGAAACACAAGTTTCGGACAAAATCCGTCTGAAAAAATCCAACGGATTTTGAGGTCAGAATGTCCGACCGTGTGTACGGGGCATAAGACTGTCTTTGAAGTAAATTCCTCTTGTCTGGTACTAGGTGCGGGAACACTCAGACCTTTTGTAAATGTGGTGCACACAGAGGAGAGTGGGAAAATATATGTAGGCCTGTATTATGCAGTGTTCTTCCTGTAGAGGGCACCATGCTCTTAACATACGAGGTATGCTCCAGTCAAAAGTACTGTATATCTAAAGCATATTCTGTACTGTGTGTGTGTGTATATGTATATGTTTGTGTGTGTGTGTATGTATGTGTGTGTGTATGTATAATATATTATATATATATATATATACACACACATACACTATATTGCCAAAAGTATTGGGACACCTTTACACACACATGAGCTTTAATGGCATCCCAGTCTTAGTCTGTAGGGTTCAATGTTGAGTTGGCCCACTCTTTGCAGCTGTAACAGCTTCAACTCTTCTGGGAAGGCTGTCCACAAGGTTTAGGAGTGTGTCTATGGGAATGTTTGACCAGTATTCCAGTAGCACATTCATGAGGTCAGGCACTGATGTTGGACGAGAAGGCCTGGCTTGCAGTCTCCGCTCAAATTCATCCCAAAGATGTTCTATCTGGTTGAGGTCAGGACTCTGTGCAGGCCAGTCAAGTTCCTCCACTCCAAACTCGCTCAGCCATGTCTTTATGGATCTTGCTTTTGTGCACTGGTGTGCAGTCATGTTGGAACAGGAGGGGGCCATCCCCAAACTGTTCCCACAAAATTGGGAGCATGAAATTGTCCAAAACGTCTTGGTATGCTGATGCCTTAAGAGTTCCCTTCACTGGAACTAAGGGACCAAGCCCAAACCCTGAAAAAAACAACCCCACACCATAATCCCCCCCCCCTCCCTCCACCAAATGATTCAACTTTTTTTTTTTTTTAAACATACTGTTGTCAGTATTCCTGATCACCGCCACACCAGTCATATAATGAATTTGTACTGCACTGGTGACAGGATGTGAAAAAAACGAAAATTTAAAATGTTCTGGTGTTTTTAGGGCCTCCAGAATTTAGCTAGGCTGTCAGTATATCGGGACTGACCAATTTATTTATTTATATATAGATATCTATGTATGTATCTATCTATCTATCTTTATCCCATAGTTTGTAGATACTATAACTTTCACACAAACCAATTAATATACACTTATTGGGATTTTTATTTTTTACCAAAGACTTGTAGCAGAATACATTTTGGCCAAGATTTATGAAGAAATTTTACTTTATTGGATATATTTTATAACAGAAAGCAGAATATATATATATATATATATATTCAAAATATTCAGTCTTTTTTCATTTCTATAATAAAATAAAAAAAAACAGTGGTGATCAAATCTCACCAAAAGAAAGCTATATTTGTGGGGGAAAAAAAAAAATTATATAAATTTTATTTGTGTACAGTGTTGCATGACCGCGCAATTGCCAGTTAAAGAAGTGTAGTGCTGAATCGCAACAAATGCCCTGGCATGAAGTGGGTGAAACCTTCCGGAGCTCAAGTGGTTGGCATGTAGGCTATGCCCTCTAATGCCATGTACACACGGCCGGAATCTCCGATTGGAAACAGTCCGATGGGAGCGTTTCATCAGATTTTGGGACCGTGTGTATGCCCAACGGTCTTTTTCTGTGGGCATTTCCGACGGACTTTGAATTGAGAACCTGTTCTTAATTTTTCCGACGGAAAACCTTTCTATCGGATTTTCTGATCGTGTGTATGCAATTCCGACACGCAAAATTCCGATGCATGCTCGGAAGCATTAAACTTCCCTTTTTTATAGTGCCGTCGAACGTGTTGTATGTCGCGGTGTTATTGACCGTCAGAATTTGGTGTGACTGTGTGTAGGCAAGACAGTTTAAGCGAAATTCCGTCGGAATTCCGACGGGAAAACCATCAGAGCTTTTTCCAACGAGAATTTCCAATCGTGTGTGCATTAGGCCATTTAAGTGTCTGATATTTTCTTTTTGGCCCACCTTTTTGCTTCGATCATTCTCTGTGGTAGGCAGCAGCATCCTCTGCTAAATGACATCTGATTTGAGTACTCCCTACTCCAAGCACCCAACTCCGAATAGATGGCACGGCACACCCGTACAACAGTTTGGAGACGTTAAGTAATATTATTGTTTTTTATTTTTTTTATTTATACTCCTAAAATATTAAAATCACATTTATTAAAATTCATTTTAAAAAGAAATGCAACAAAAACTCATTGTTTCCTTATGGATTCTCTCTAGGCAATTAATGTCCGCTCCTACTTCTAAGTGCATTCGATAGCCAACAGTTTAAAATATCACTAAGCAGAGGAACCAACATTTCCGCCATTAAATATTAACATGGGGAAGGTTAATGGATATTTGACTTCTATCCCTTTCCTTCAGTTTACTCATTTCTGTTCTGCTTACAGTTTACGTTTACCTTTTAAAATTATTTTAGGAGATGCACTTTGCTCCCTAGTAAGTTGTTTTATGTGACTGAGATGCTCCATTGCTATCCTGTGACCAGCTATGGATTTTATAGAAAGTGGCAGCCATTTATCTAGCTCGGATGTTCAAACTATGGCTACAGGATTTTATCCAGCCCGAGCTAGGGTCAGAGCTTTCTCTGGTGTTCAGGAGCCTACCGTCTCCATTTCTCCTCAACATTCACAACCACCCCTTTGGTCTCCAGTGGTTCCTCTGGCTGCATTGTCATAGTACCATCGTTGATTACTAGGACTGCGAACAACCAATAGCGTACTTGCACTACGCTTATGTTTCCTTTTTTTACATTCGGTTTTAGAATGAATGTAGTTTCCTGACCAAAAACCGCATTCACTGTTAAAAATGTGTTTGTTCGAGAAAAAAATTCCATCCTGCTTCTTTGAATTTCTCACCACTACGGTTGAAAACTAACGTGAATTTGACCCTACTAACGATCAGAAAATTTTGAACAAAATGCTAAAAATGTATAGCCAGCTTAACTTTCTGCCCGTGAATGTATGTGAAATGCATATAAAGTTCGAAGAATATTTTTGGGGATTTTTAGGGTGCACGTTTATAACAAAATGTTTTTGAAAAATATAAATTTATTTGAAAGGTATTAAAAACAAACATCAAAAGATGAGTATTTGATATTACAGTACTATTACAAGTGCAAACTGATTTCATCTCTACATGTTTCGCCTTGGTTATTGGCTTCTTCAGGAAAATTTATTGATATCGGGCACGGTAAACACTGGAAATGGAGAGAATTTTTATGAAAAAGTGACAAAATAATCAAAACGCATCATATTTAAACATTCATGAATTGGCAAAATGCATGGTGCCAAAGCTCCAATGAGTCATATAGGTTACCTGTATATTCAAAAATCTATTTGTATGTTTATAGAGGCTCCAGAGTCATAGGGGTATGAGAAGTTGGATCATCAGGTATAACCATAGAGGGGGATATATCTTTTAAATACATCTTTTGGTATGGTCCAACTGAAAGGGAGAGTGATGAGAAAAAATAGACATGGGGAATTAAAAGATCCCCCAAATCAATTTTTCATTAGGATACCAAAGAGGGAAACTAAACTATAGCTTTATCCCAAAAACCGAATCCTTTAATGTGCTCCAAGGCTTCAAGTTGATTGATCGCTTCCAGTCTCGGAGGAAATAGATGAGATTGCAAGAGATGGTGAAAGAGATGAGATGAATTGGTTTCTGAAATTTCATAAAGTCAAATTATGACCCCTGAATCAGAAAGATAATCTAAACATTCCAGTCACTGATTAGGTATTCCAAAGCTTCAGAACAATTAAAAAAGGTAATTCTGTGAGGATAAGTAAAGTTGCCTTTAAACCAGAAGTTCCACAGCAAATCTCTCCACTTCCTATGCCGGACCACAAATGCAGACCAAAACCGGAATGTTTATATACCTCCCTCCACCTGCCTGTTTGTGAGCCAATTTGGTGCCAAAACAAGAGGGTGAGGAAGCTTTGTGAGCGCCAAATAGTGAACCACAGTCAGGCCGGAAATGATGTCCGCACGGGAAGGGATGCATCGGAAGTGACGCTGTGTTGATGGCGGCACACCTGAAGTGACGTCAAGAGCGCCAGACCCAGAAGCGCCAAACACACCACAGACAACTACTGCCGGAAATGACGCTAGGATGTGAAACCTCAAGCGTCAAAGAGATTGCCAGCAGGGCCATCTTAAGAGCATCATAGGCCCCCGGGCTATACAGTGCACTGGGGCCCTGTCTACACATCACGCACGAGAATAAAAATGCAAATTATCAATAAGGCTATATTTATTGGTACTTCCAACAAAATCAGTGTTTAAACATTAACACAACGTTTGGATAATATAACACGAGTTTGATGGGCACAGTGGCAGCGTTGGGCACAGTGGCAGCGTTGGGCACAGTGGCAGCGTTGGGCACAGTGGCAGCGTTTGGGCACAGTGGCTGCGTTTTGATGGGCACAGTGGCTGCGTTTGATGGGCACAGTGGCTGCGTTTGTTGGGCACAGACAGTGGCTGTGTTTGATGCACAACTTGAACTTAAGTAGACATTGTTAGACTTACTTGAGGCCGCCGGCCTGGTGCAGTACAGTGTGTCACTCACAGCAGCAAGGCAGCACCAGCTATCAAGGGCCGTCTTTCCGCTCCCTCTCCATGTTGTCTGAAGAACATGGCAGAGGTGGGCGGAGCCTGTTCACTAGCTACTGGGGCAGCCTGGCTGCTAGCTAGTTGCCGGCCGGCGAAGTGAGCAACCAGTGCAGTCACTCATTTTAAGCAGAAGATTGCCGTGCTGAGGATCAGCCCTGGATGGGGCCCTCCAGACAAATGGGACCCCGGGCAACTGCCCAGCATGCCCAGTGGAAAAAACGGCCCTGATTGCCCTTATCGTGGTTATTAATCGGACCTTTTGTTCGTCTTTTGGAATTTTCTGGGCATGAACCAATTCCAACCTATTTTTTGACTTTGCTCTGTGATAGGCTTTTCTCAGGCAATAGCGTCTATAGCCCCTGTCAACAAGAGCTCTGGCCTCAGATTCAAAATCCTCTTCGCGGCTGCAATTTCTTCTTAGACTCATGTATTGACTGTACAGAATGCTCTGAACTAAGGGCTTAGGATGGGAACTTGCATGTAATATTGTGTTACCAACAGATGGTTTCTTAAATAAAGAAGAGCCAATAGTGCCATCAGGATTCATATAAATCGAGATGTCAAAGTTGATCGCCCTCTGGTCACAGGTCGTAGTGAATCTTAGGTTAAAATGATTGTTCTCCAATTTAGCCATAAAAAGAGAAAGCTGATCCCTAGTACCAGTCCAGACAATAAAAAAATGTCATCTATGAATTGGCGCCAAATAGGCACCCTCTAAAAGAAATCTTGAAATTCCTTAGAAGAAATCTCGCTCCCCCCCCCCCCCCAGGTACAGATTGGTGTATGATGGGGCACATTTAGTCCCCATCGCCACACCCTGCACCTGGAGGTAATTGGAGCAATCAAATATATAAAAATATTTTTTGGTCAGAACAAAGAGCAATAGATTTAGAACAGTCATTGTAAGAACTGGCCTCAGGGCCAAGCTCGGATAGGAATCCCTCCACAACTGCAACCCCCAACTTGTGGGGGATGGAGTTGGAGGGCCTCCACATCAATAGCCACTAACATGCATGCTCAGGAACACGGATATCATCCAAAGACATCAAGAGATCTGCAGTAACTTGAATATAAGAACTCAAGGATTTTACATGTCATCTATTAATTTAACAGCAGGTTCCATTAGGCAACTATTGCCAGATACAAGTGGGCGACCTGGAGGAAATTTCGCTTTTTTGTGTATCTTGGGCAAGGCATATAATGTGGGAAGTCTAGGGGTCTTCACAGTCAAAAATTCAGTTTTTTGCTCAATCAAGCCCTTGGCAAAGGCCTTAGTGATCAAAATACGATCTTTGGTTTCAGCATAATTGACCTGGGCTAAAGGTATAGGTCTATACCAATGACGGTTCAACAGAAGATCCATTACCATGGTCTTATATTGGTCAAGATTCATCACCACAATATTTCCCCCCTTTATCAGAGGGTTTTATGATTATTTGATCATTTCACTTTAAAGAAGCCAAAGCTTTCCATTGTGGGGGACTTGGGTTTGATTGTCTATCGAACCGTTTCCACTTGGTGGTTTAAATTTCTTTAGTTACCTGTTGGGTAAAAGCCCAGATATTGGGAAAAGATCTCTCAAACTGGGTGTTCAAAGATGAATTCTGAGGGTTCTCCTCTAAGGGGTCATCAAAAGGATTACTTTCTTCTAGGGCTGTGAAAATTTAAGATTAATTCCTCGATTAATCTTTAATTTTAGGAAGTAAAGGGAGCATGCTTTTGGTCTGAGAACGAAGACCAGAATGTGAATTATCTAGTGGAGTGCGTGACCGTGGCCGCGGGACCCGATCGCCGCTGGTGTCCCGCAATCGGGTCACAGAGCTGAAGAACGGGGAGAGGTCTGTGTAAACAAACCTCTCCCCGTGCTTCCTAGTGAGGCTGTCACTGATCGTCTGTTCCCTGTCATCGGGAAAGACTATCAGTGATGTCGAACGGCAAGCCACGCCCTCCTACAGTAAAAAAACACACACACACATCACACTTAACCCCGCCCCCTAGTGGTTAACCCCTTCACTGCCAGTGTAATTTACACAGGAATCAGTGCATTTAAAAAGCACTGATTGCTGTATAAATGACATTGGTCCCAAAAATGTGACAAAAATGTCCGATGTGTCCGCCATAATGTCGCAGTCACAATAAAAATCGCTGATCGCCGCTATTACTAGTAAAAATGCTATAAAACTATCCCCTATTTTGTAAATGCTATAACTTTTGCGCAAACCAATCAATAATCGCTAATTGCGTTTTTTTTATATATTTTTTTTTTTTACTAAAAATATGTAGAAGAATACGTATTGGCCTAAACTGAGGAAAACATTTTTTTATATATTTTTTGGGGATATTTATTATAGCAAAAAGTACAAAATATTGCATTTTTTTTCAAAATTGTCGCTCTATTTTTGTTTATAGCGCAAAAAATAAAAACCGCAGAGGTGATCAAATACCACCAAAAGAAAGCTCTATTTGTGGGCAAAAAGGACACCAATTTTTGTTTGGGAGCCAGGTCGCACCACCGCGCAATTGTCAGTTAAAGGGACGCAGTGCCGAATCGCAGAAAGGGGCCTGGTCTTTAGCTGCAAAAAAAAATCTGTAAATATCTACAATACATGAAAAAAGGTTTAACCATTTAAGCCCCATTAAGTGGTTAAACCTTTTTTCATGTATTGTAGATATTTACCGATTTTTATTTTTATTTTTTTTTGTCCTGCGCTTACAGGAGTTGGACCTCCTCACAGCACAGAGCCGTAGAGAACCTAAAACCCTGTTGGCTTTATAGACTGGAAAAGGGCTGTAATTCATAATCCTAGCAAACTCGTTCACTACTGTAAATTTTAATGACAGTTTCCAAACAGCAATTGCGATCTTGTGAAACGTGACTTTATATACGATTCCCATCATTAATCCGGAGAGGAGAACAGGCGGAGATGACAAGCCATGGTGTGAAGTGGTTGGGAATGATTTAAGTAATGGAAGGACACATCACCCTCTTTCCACATATATTCTATAAATCCCCCAGCCTGCCTCATACCGGCTAAAATTAGCAGATTTCATCAGGGAAATATAATAATTTGCCGTTTATGGAAATGGAGGCTCTGGAATGATGACGGGAAACACCTGAAAGATGACATTTCCAGGGATCGAAAGACCGTGATGTAGGAAAACTAGAGTCCAGCTTCAGGGAGTCAAAGTGTCTCCAGCCTGAGAATAAAGGACCACAATATGGAAAATATTGTATTCCGGTACCTGTATGGAGGTAATAACTAATCGCGTTCACCCGAGAATTATTTTTATTTTTTTTCCCTTCACATGCCTTTTATATACTTTCCTCCACCTTTTATGTGCAGACTAATGCCCTATACACACGGTCGGATTTTCCGACGGAAAATGTCCTATCGGACAATGTTGTCGGAAATTCCGACCATGTGTAGGCTCCATCGGACTTTTTCCGTCGGGTTTTCCGACGGACAAAGTTTTATCTCCTGCTCTCAAATTTTCCGACAAAGCCCTATCGGACTTTTTCCGATCGTGTGTAGCGAATTCCGACGGACAAAGTGCCACGCATGCTCAGATCACATTACAAGACCAAAGCTATTGGCTACTAGCCTCTACGTAGTCCCGTCGTAGGCAACAAACGTCACCACTTTCAGAATGATCGGATTTTCCGACAACTTTGTCCGACCGTGTGTATGCAACACCAGTGTCGGACAAAATCCAATGGATTTTGTGGTGGGATTTTCCAACCGTGTGTACGGGGCATAAGCTGTCCAGAAAAAGTTACGGGGTTGCAATGAACCGTAATTCACTGTCAGGAGTGCTTACAATGGTCAGCTTTTTACTCATATATGGTTTAAACTTTTTTTTTTTAATTTTGTTTTGCAATAACTACAAAAAAGCGTCCATGCTCTCTGATTGTAGTCCACTGCTATAAGGTGTAAGGCTGGATTCACTATGTTGTATAACATTAACTGGTTCCCGACTGCTTCACCTACATTTACTGCGGTGGGACGGCCACTCTGCGCAGAATCGCATACTGGTATGTGATCTGACAATTCTGGGTCTGGGGTGCCCGTGCCGCTGGTAAAACGCTCCCGCTGTGTCCAATCACTCTATATTCGCTGGGACCTGTTGGGGACACAAGCAGAACAGCAGTGTGCCTGTGTAAACAAGGCAGATTGTCGTTCTGTCAGAGGGGAAGGTATTTATCCTGTGTTTCTGCAAAACAGGAACACGGATCTTTGCCTTTCCCTAGTCAAAGCACCTTCCCCAGAGTGAGCAAGCACAACTTGGGCATACATTTAACCCTTTGATCGTCCCTGGTGTTAACCCCTTCCCGGCCAGTGTCAGTACAGTGACAGTGTATATTTTTTAGCACTGATCACTGTATTGGTGTCACTGGTCCCCAAAAAGTGTGAGGTGTCTGATTTGTCAACCGCAATATCGCAGTCCTGCTATAAGTTGCTGATTGCCGCCATTACTAGTAAAAAAACAGCAAAGAAAAAAATCCCATAGTTTGTAGATGCTATAACTTTGGCATAAACAAATCAATATCCGCTTATTGTAGCAGAAAAATTATTAGCCTAAATTGCTAAATAAATAACTTTTTTTTTACTTTTTTGAAAAAGTGTTTTTTTTTTTTCTAAATTGTCTTATTTTATGCGCTATAAACAAAAAAATAAAATAAAATAAAAAGCACAGGGGTGATCAAATACCACCAAACGAAAGCTCTATTTGTGGGGGGAAAAAGGGACATTTATTTTGTTTAGGTACATCATCGCACAACCATGAAATTGTCCGTTAAATTAACGCAGTGCCGCATCAGAAAAAATGGCCTGTTTATGACGGGGGAGAAACCTTCCGGAGCTGAAGTGGTTAAAGTAGAACTATAGGCAAAACCTTTTTCTTCATTTTGGATAGAGTAAAGGGAGGGTTATAACCCCTGTCAGTTTTTTTTTTTTTGCCAGGATTCTTGGACCATCCATGTGATTCCGAGTCCTGCTTGGCTTGCATTCCCTCCTCCTCCCCCGCCTGCCTACCATCGCCTTCCACCTGCTTGGAAAGGGGGATTTTGGATTTGGGGGGGTGACAGTGGAGAGGCGAGCCACCCCTTAATAGGAGCTAAGACATCTGTGACAGCTGCTGTCGTCTTCCCTCCATCCATCCCGGGGATTCTCTGCAAGGAGGGGATCTGAGGGGGACTCTGCCATGGTGGACACACTATGCCTGTCCTAAATGGTCATTCCGCACCCAGGCGACACACAAGCGTCCGCCAGTCCCATTCACTACAGGCAGCCCACAGAGGGATAGGTGAGGGGCAGTAACAGATCCTCCTGCCGGTGTATACATGACATCTACACCTGTCCCTGTCCTAGGAGATGCACAGTCCCATCTGATAGAAGGTGTATGGAGGGAGAAGTTGTGACGCGTGGTAGGTAGGTCGTTGTAATAAGAGGTTGTACAGAGTGTGATGAGATGATACTAGAACAGTGATGGCACACCTTGGCACCCCAGATGTTTTGAAACTACATTTCCCATGATGCGCCACTACACTGCAGAGTGCATGAGCATAATGGGAAATGTAGTTCCAAAACATCTGGGGTGCCAAGGTTCGCCATCACTGTACTAGAAGGTGATGATGACAATAATGATAGTATATGAGGAGTGCGGTCACTTACCTTCTCCCCCGGTGTGTTGGCCGCTCCTCAGCTCCTTGTCTCCCTATCGAATGGCATCTGTGGAAGAAGCGGAATTGGCCTCGTAAATGGTGTTTAACATTTGATGTAATCCAGGCATGGAGGCGGGTGAGTGAAGGGTTGTCCTCTGTGTCGCGGCTGTGCACACTCTACTCGCACCTCTACACCTGGCATCCTCCCCCGTGCCCGGCCAATACAGTCGCTTCTCCTCTCCGCAAATAGGGTCTCAGGAGGACCCCCTTCCTGATTGGCTGGGAGGAGAAGCAGGAAGACAATAGCGAATATTAATTTGCTATTGTCCACAACTGGGTGGGCTCAAGGCGCAGTGCTCTGTGCCCCGAGCCCACCCTCTTTTTAAGCCAATTAGAGCCTCAGGCTCTTATCATGTGCATAAAAAAAAAAAACCCCAGTTGGAATCCATGCGTCCGGCGCCCTGCATGTAGATTAGGGGCCGGACTCATGCATGGGGGGCGTCGCCCCTGCTGATATGTGTGCTGATGGAAGGGTAGCACCACACATTGGAATTGACCCCCTCCTTGTATCAATGAGTTGTGATGGCACAATCTTAAAACCAAAAAATCCTAAAATGTTCCAAACAATGGCCAGCTCGATGTTTTTATAAAGCGTGATTACAATTAAGCTTTTTCCACTTTCTCTAATCTGACAGTTCAAAAGTGTGATCTCTGTGAAGAACTTGGTGTTTATTTTTCCATCACACTGACCCTTCATTGACCCCTCCCAATAGCTTGGCTTTACTCTGCCCAGGTTTTAAACTTACTTCAGTTGGTGTGGGCTCAGATTTTATGGATGATCATCTGCAAGCTTTGATTGGATGACTGCATAAGTTCTCAAACTTTTTTGGCGCCGTACGACTCAGACTTAAAAGCTCAGTACCTCAGACATATGTAGTTACTTCCCAATCCTTTCACCAGCATCCAAACCTAATATAATAAAACTTTCTGATTTGTATGCATGTGTTCTGACTTTTCTGTTAGCAAAGGTTAATGATCCAGAGAAGAGTAAGCCAAGGCATCCTCATCCAACCGCACCCAATGGGGTTGATTTACTAAAGGAGTGAAAAATGTGATGCTGCCTTCAATCCAGTCACCCAGTCACTGACTGGGTGACTGGATTGAAGGCAGCATCACATTTTTCACTCCTTTAGTAAATCAACCCCATTGGGTGCGGTTGGATGAGGATGCCTTGGCTTACTCTTCTCTGGATCATTAACCTTTGCTAACAGAAAAGTCAGAACACATGCATACAAATCAGAAAGTTTTATTATATTAGGTTTGGATGCTGGTGAAAGGATTGGGAAGTAACTACATATGTCTGAGGTACTGAGCTTTTAAGTCTGAGTCGTACGGCGCCAGGAGAGTTTGGAGAACTTATGCAGTCATCCAATCAAAGCTTGCCAGATGATCATCCATACAAGCAAAGGCCTTGGCTGGGCTTAAGTAGTCTGCCTGGTTTTGCTTGCCAGCTGAGGTACACTATGGATTGTCTCTTTCGTTCCATGCTCCCTGTTTGACCCTATCTGAGCCCACACCATCCATTCTGAAGTAACCTGGTAAAGTCTCTGGATTTCCCTGGCCGGGATTAAAGCCAAGCTAGTGTGACCTCTGTGACAGGGGGTCGCACAATCCGGTAAGGGTCAGTGTGACTGGACGGTGGAGGTGTTTTCTTGTTCTTATCTGGATCACAAAACCAACAGACTGTTACTGCTGATATGTGTGCTGATGGAAGGGTAGCACCACGAGGCCCCCCCTCCCGAGTTGTTCACCTTCCATGTTCCTCTGTTCCACTGGCCAGCTGTGTTTTTGCGCTTACAATTCTTTTTCCACTTTCTCTAATCTGAAGTGAGTGCCCATAAAACCAACAGACTGATAAGGATGGACAACCAACAGTCATCTGAAGAGTGTCAGGGGAGGACAAAAATCTACATATACAGTATATTGTCAAAAGTATTGGGACACCACCTTTACACACATGAACTTTAATGGCACCCCAGTCTTAGTCCGTAGGGTTCAATATTGAGTTGGCCCACCCTTTGCAGCTATAACAGCTTCAACTCTTCTGGGAAGGCTGTCCACAAGGTTTAGGAGTGTATCTATGGGAATGTTTGACCATTCTTCCAGAAGCAAACTGATGTTGGACTAGAAGGCCTGGCTAGCAGTCTCCACATTAATTTATCCCCAAGGTGTTCTATCGGGTTGAGGTCAGGACATTGTGCAGGCCAGTCAAGTTCCTCCACAACAAACTCGCTCATCCATGTCTTTATGGACCTTGGACAGTTAATAAAGTCTATGAATGATGAGAGCGCTCACCAGTGCCCTCGCAGTCATTGAGAACTATAAGCCGTTTGCCACGGTGGTAGTTCATTCATTCTCAGAACTATGTAAATGAATGACGGGTCTGTGTGGGCGGAGCCCGCACAACTACGCTTTTTTTTTTTTTTTTTTTAATTCAGGGAGAGGTTCCTTGTCCACTGTCACGGGGGAGGGGTGTGTGGGGAACTTCTTTAAAAGTAACATGTTACACCCTAAATACAGGTGTAACATGTAAAGGTGAAACTTATCTTTTAACAGTCTTTATGTGTACCTTTTATATGATGCTGCTTGATGAAAATGCCAGGACAGGCTGTCAGTTTAACATTGGGGTCCTTCTTGTGGTCTGAGGAGCACATATATAGTGGCTTCTATGGGAATGAAGCTGGTAAACAATTGCAGTGTTTATTCATAAACGCTTTGAAACAATATTTATTGTTTTAATTTAAAGAATGTCCTTTTGATCTGTTTATAATGTCAGCCCCAGAAATCCCTGGCTTAAATTGTGTTAGCTCTCACATGGATGCACTAAGCAGGCTAGACACCTGCGGTTACCTGTGGGTTTTTTTTTGTATCCTGGGCAATTCTTTCACCAGTTGTGGCTGCAATCTTTCTTGGTCTACCTGACCTTGGCTTGGTATCAAGAGCCCCTAATTTTCCACTTCTTTATTAAATGATTGAACAGTACGGAGTGGCATATTCAAGGCTTTTGATATCTTGTTATATCCTTTTCCATCTTTGTAAAGTTTCATTACCTTGTTGCGCAGGTCTTTTGACTGTTCTTTTCTACTCATGGCTCAGTGTCTGAGAGCTAACAAACTCATTGACTATTTATACACAATAATTGTGATTTAAAAAGCCACAAATGTGGGAAATTAACTTTTTTTATTTATACACAATATTTCTGTTGTTCATTTTTTGGATCCTTTTTTAAAGCGGTTCTTCACACACTTCATTTAGTAAATCTCTTTGCCTTCCAAATTGTTATTAACCTTTTTTAATCCTGGGATCTGGTGTCATTGATCCCAGGAGGACATCCGCCGAAATCTTTTGACTGTGGAACACGTGAGTGCTTAATTTACGTCTCCTAATCCTTTGCATTTTTTAAATAGTATGTGATAGTGGCTTCATGTGATCACTCCCACCCTAAAGTGGCTCAAGACAGGTATCTGCACCCACTTCCGGGCATAAACTCCCACGGGAGTTTACGTCACCTCCTGTCCCGGCGCGCTGTCTGCCGGGACACACACGTGACTAGCCCTCACCGAGAATGACGCCGGCTACAGCAGGGAGCCGAGCGATCGATCGGCCTCTGCTGCCGCTTCCCGCTTTAAAGACAGTTTTTTGGCAGATCAGTCATTTTCAATATTAATGCCAAAATTGCACAATTTATGCCAGGGTATGCAAACTTCAAAAGATCCCAACATTAGCAGCACTATTTATACACAATAATTGTGATTTAAAAAGCCACAAATGTGAAATTTTTGTGAAAAATGAAGCTATACAAAAAGTAAAAAAACATTTTTTTTCATTTCGACTATTTGTGGGAAAAAAAGTACGCCAATTTTGTTTTGGAGCCACGTCGCATGACCGCGCAATTGTAGTTAAAGCGACGCAGTGCCGAATTGCAAAAATGGGCCTGGTCCTTTAGCTGCAAATCCGGGGCTGAAGTGGTTACCTGTGTGTGCCACCTTCTATGTCTGTACCAAGGCCAAACATTCCAGGGTATGTAAACTTTTTATGAGGGCTATTTGTGTGATTTCTGTTATTCATTTTTTGGATCCTTTTTAAAGCGGTTCTTCACACACTTCATTTAGTAAATCTCTTTGCCTTCCAAATCAGGCAAAGAGTACTAAATGAAGTGTTTTTTTATTTTTTTATTTTTTCACTTACCTTGTAATTGCTGCTCTGTCTCTTCGGTGGTGGGCGGGGTCTGTGCGTTGATCCTAGTCATGCCGCACTGTCTCCTGGGATCTGGTGTCATTGATCCCAGGAGTCCGGACATGCGCTGAAATCTCGCGAGATTTACGGGGCTCGTGCCGAAATCTCGCGAGATGAAACGTGAGCTACACTTTGCCGTTACTGCGTGCGCGCGAGATGGGCGCAATAACGGTGGTGCATCCCGGGCCATCTGAAGTGCCTGTGTGGTTTCACATGCCCACAGGCAAGATGGCACCCAGCAGCAAGATTTTTTATAACTTTTTTTTCGGCAGCAGTTTGTTAGGAAAATGGAACACGTGAGTGCTTAATTTACGTCTCCTAATCCTTTGCATTGTACTAAAAAAATAAATAAATTACAGACAGTGCAGAACCGCTTTAAATAGTATGTGATAGTGGCTTCATGTGATCACTATCCTTGAATTAAAGGGGGATCCCACCCTAAAGTGGAACTCCTTAATTTCCGTGTCACATTTGGCACCAGGGGGGAGGGGGGTAATCCTTCTAAGACAGGTATCTGCACCCACTTCCGGGCATAAACTCCCACGGGAGTTTACGTCAAACACACAAACCCGGCAGAAAAAGATTCTCATTGCGCCGCGCGACTCGCGCATGCGCAGTAGGGAATCGGGAAGTGAAGCCACTTCCTGATTCCCTCACCGAGAATGACGCCGGCTACAGCAGGGAGCCGAGCGATCGGGCCTCTGCTGCCGACACCGCTGGACCCTGGAACAGGTAAGTGTCCACTTTTTAAAAGTCAGCAGCTGCAGTTTTGTAGCTGCTGGCTTTTAAATTTTTTTTTTTTCAGTACAATCCCGCTTTAAAGACAGTTTTTTGGCATGATCAGTCATTTTCAATATTAATGCCAAAATTGCACAATTTATGCCAGGGTATGCAAACTTTTGAGCACGACTGTATGTTAAATTCAAATGATCCCAACATTAGCAGCACTTCTAATGTTGGTATCTTTTTTATTTTAACCTGTGTATGGTGAGCGCTATGCAAGTACCGGTAATAATTAAAAATAAGGTGGAATTTTTGCTGATGGAAGGGCACCATGAGGCCCTCCTCTACCTGGGTTGTTCACCTTCTATTTTCCTCCATTCCACCGGCCAGCTGTCTCGTTTCGCTGACAATTCTTTTTCCACTTCCCCCTAATCTAGAGTACAGGTCGGGTCTCTGTGATGAACTTGGAGTTTATTTTCCATCCAAGAGATTCACTGACTTCTCCCAATCTTCTGGACTCTGCCCAGGTCATGTTTTATACTCTCAATCAATTTTTACAATTTTTTTCCATCCTTGACAGCTCATAAAAACAACACACAAAACAACCAACAGTAATTTGAAGAATGTCTGGGGAAAAGTACATAAAAAAAAAAAAAAAAAAAAAATATATATATATATATATATATATATATATATATATATATATATATATATATATATATATATATATATATATATATATATATATATATATATATACATACATACACATTTTTTAATGCATTCCAATTGCATAGACACTCTAAAATCCTTTTGGTCATAGGTCACACAATTACAGGCATACCCCACTTTTAAGTACACAATGGGGTTTATTTACTAAAGCTGGAAAGTGCAAAATCAGGCTCACTTTTGCAAGGAAACCAATGAGCTTCCAGGTTTTATTACCAAAGCTAAATTGAACAAGCTGGGGTTAGAAGCTCATTGGTTTCTATGCAGAAGTGAGCCTGATGAGCCTGATTTTGCAATTGTGTACTTAAGACCCCTTTCACACAGAGGGCATTTGCAGGCGCTATAGCTTTAGAAATAGCGCCTGCAATCTGCCCTCAAACTGCTGCTCCATTGTCTGCAGTGTGAAAGCCAGAGGGCGCTGGCAGGGCGTCACAAAAAGTCCTGCCAGCAGCTTCTTTGGAGCGGTGAACTCACCGCTCCTCCACCGCTGCTCCCCATTGAAATCAATCGGGCAGCGCTGTAATACTGCCGGCAAAACGCCGCTATTGCGGTGTTTTGCCAGGGGTTTTAACCCTTTCTCGGCCGCTAGCGGGGGGTAAAAGTGCCCCGCTAGCAGCCGAAATGCGCCGCAAATCGACGGTAAAACGCTGCTAAAAATAGCAGCGTTTTACCGCCAACGCTATGGGCGGTGTGGTGTGAAAGGGGTCTAAAAGTTGGGGTATGCCTGTACAGTGCTGTGCTGTTTAAAAAAAAAAAAAAAAAAAAGTACAGCAAGCTGCATTTTTCCACACCGCAAACACGGAAAATGTGTGTAAATGCACAAAAACGCACAGCAGTACACATAAAAGCCCAAGGAAAGAAGGGAAGTGCCCTCAAAGGACAAGCAGGGATGGAAAAACATTTGTCAACTGCATGTAAACACACATAAAAAAGGTACATTGAATGCATACAGCTGTGCATGAAAAAACGCACAGTAGACATGCAGTTTCTGGTGTGAATGGGCCCTAAATCTGTCTATCCGCTGCAGCATCCTGGCATTTAAAAAAAAAAAAAGTTTTTATTTGATAAAGACTGTTCCTTCGTTGGCTAGACATAATTACCTCCTTCCTTCCATTCTGCTCTTGGCTATTATGCATATGAAGGGGGGAAAGCAATCATTTTTTTTTTTTTTTTTGTATGCGTTTATATTCCATTAAAAACTCTCTTGGCTCCTACTCTATACGTATTATTATGCCTTTGACCGTAGCGCTACTTCTTTTTATTGCACAGTGACATTGAATATTATAACGAGAACTGTTTTTCTCCTTTATTGGTAATCGTCAACCTTGTCCTCACCGGTACAATTCTGTATAACCCATTCTGGAGATCTAAAATCAATACTGCTATCTGGAAAGGCACTGCTACTACTTCCTGTGCTTCACTGTTTTTACTTTTTGCTACAATAAAAAATTATTGAACTTGAAGGCAAATTGCACAAAATCATAAAAAAGGCTACATTTTTATTTGTAAGTATCTTCGCCACACTTTGTAACAGAAACGGATATTTAGTGTCGCCATCAGGGACAAGTGATTAAAATAAATAGTTACAGTAAAACTAGTTATTTTAACCACTTGAAGACCAGGCCTTTTCTGGAACTTTTTGTTCAATTTTTTTGCTAGAAAATCACTTATAACCCTCAAACGTGTGTGTGTGTGTATATGTGTGTAATATATATATATATATATATATATATATATATATATATATATATATATAAATATATATATATATATATATATATATATATATATATTATATATATATATGTATGTGTATGTATGCATGTATGTATGTGTGTGTGTGTGTGTGTGTATGTATGTGTATATATATATTATATATATATATATATATATATATATATATATATATAGACACATTTTTAGCAGAATAAAATGGCGATCGTTGAAATAGTTTATGTTGCACATCGGTTTTTAACCACCTTGCATCCAGGCCAATTCTGACATTTCTCTCCTACATGTAAAATTCATATTTTTTTGCTAGAAAATTACATGGAACCCCCAAACATTAGATATGTTTTTTTTTACCAAAGACCCTAGAGAATAAAATGGCGGTCGTTGCAACTTTTTATATAGCACGGTATTTGCGCAGCAATTTTTCAAACGTGTTTTTTTTTCAGAAAAAAAAACTTTTATGCTTTAAAAAAAAAAAAAAACAGTAAAGTTAGCACAATTTTTTTGCATAATGTGAAAGATGAAGTTACGCAGAGTAAATAGATACCCAACATGTCACGCTTCAAAATTGCACGCGCTTGTGGAATGGCGCAAACTTTGGTATTTAAAAATCCCCATAGGCGACGTTTTACATTTTTTTTTTTTTTTTTTTTTTTTTTTTTTACTGGTTACATATTTTGAGTTACAGAAGAGGTCTAGGGCTAGAATTATTGCTCTCGCTCTAACGTTCGTGTCGATACCTCACATGTGTGGTTTGAACACCGTTTTCATATGTGGGCGGGACTTACGTATGCGTCCGCTTCTGCGTACGAGCTCACCGGGACAGGGGCGCTTTAAATTTTTGAACACTAATTCAATCAGAAGAAAAAACAGCATAGGGGGGCACCCCAATCCGTACCAGCCCCCCTGCCCCAAAGCACTCCCCCATGTTGTGAGGAACGTGGCCTGGTTTTGTTCAGGAGGGGAGGGGACGCTTGCTCATCCTTCCCCTTTGCATGCCCAGATAAGGGTCGGATATGGATTTTGGGGGAAACCCCCCCACACCAAGTTCCCCTAAAAATCCATACCAGACCTTGAGTCCATTACATTTTCTTTTAATTTTGGCGGAGGGTTCCTCTTAACCGCTTAAGCCCCGGACCATTTTGCTAGCCAAAGACCAGAGCACTTTTTGCGATTCGCACTGCGTCGCTTTAACTGACAATTGCGCGACGTGGCTCCCAAGCAAAATTGACGTCTTTTTTTTTTTTTTTCCTACAAATAGAGCTTTCTTTTGGTGGTATTTGATCACCTCCTGCGTTTTTATTTTTTGCGCTATAAACAAAAAAAGAGCGAAAATTAAAAAAAAAAACACATTATGTTTTGCTATAATAAATATCCCCCAAAAATAAAAAAATGTTTTTTTCCTCAGTTTAGGCCGATACGTATTCTTTTACATATTTTTGGTAAAAAAAATCGCAAGAAGCGTTTATTGATTGGTTTGCGCAAAAGTTATAGCGTCTACAAAATAGGGGTTTGTTTTATGGCATTTTTATAATTTTTTTATTTTATTTTTTTATTAGTAATGGCAGCTATCATCGCTTTTTGTCATGACTGCGACATTATGGTGAACATGTCGGACAATTTTGGCACGATTTTTGGACCATTCACATTTATACATCGATCAGTGCGATTAAAATTGCATTGATTACTGTTTAAATGTGACTGGCAGTGAAGGGGTTAACACTGGCGCTGTAGGGATTAAGTGTGTCCTGGGGAGTGTTTCTAACTGTAGGGGGGGATAAGCTAGCTGTGACACATCACTGATCCCGAACACAGGGAGAGCTGATCAGGGACACTGTCACTAGGCAGAACGGGGAGATGCTTGTTTACATTAGCATCTCCCCGTTATTCCTCTCCATGAGACGATTGTGGGTATCCCCGCGGCGATCGAGTCCGCGGGACCCGCGACCCGACTCACGGAGCCCCTGGCCGGCGCACGCGATGGCACGGCGGCAAATTTAAAGGGACGTACCTGTACGCCCATTTGCCCAGCTGTGCCATTCTGCCGACGTACATCGGTGTGCGCCAGTTGGAAACCGGTTCAAATCCATACCAGATTAAAGGGCCTGGTATGGATTGGGGGGGGGGGGGACTCCCACAAAGTGTTTTTTACAATTTTATATTGCCGGCAATACTTCTTTTTTTTTTTTTTTTTTTTACACTTAGCTGTCAGTGGGGAACCCCGCTGACAGCTGATGAGTCACCCATTGATCAGCTTCCTGGCCCACTCCTTAGCATCCAGCTATATACAGTATTTTTAAAGGGAAAAAATAAGCAAAACGGATCAAACTCAAAACTTGAATTTCTGGCGCAACTCCATTGAAGTCTATTACACGCAAAACGCAATCTGCTGCGGGGAAATAAAGTCCCCAACCCTTTCTAAAAACGCACCGGCTGAAAAACGCATAGATGTGAACGTGTGCCATAGGAAACCATGTTAAATGAACTGTAGTGCGTTTCTGCTATTTGCAAAACGCACCATAAAGTACATATGTGTGAACGTAGCACAAGTACAAATTAAGCTTGTTTTGCATGTTCTGTAGACTGCGGTATTTCTGCCGGATGGTTATATTAATCGCTCTGTCCATTGCCTGCGTCTGAGCGGTTTATACACAAAGCTTTCACGCAGCACATTCTTTACGATTAGTGCAGAACCTTGACACGGCTCAGAAAACAGCCAAGTAACGCCGCTGCGTGTCTCGTGTCAGCAGGACGGATGTTCCATGTTTGTCCGTCCAACAATGCCGCCTTTTACTGCCCAACAACTACTTTGTTTAAAAATAGGAGCCAGGGGTGTCGCAGAAACCGAGCGCACGGAAAATCTTCTGCAAAGCCAGGAGGCTGCTTGAAAGCAGTATTTGGAGATGTAGATAGGCCGATGCATGCTGTGCGGGAGGTGCAACAACATTTACTTTAACCACTTCAGCTCCGGAAGATTTACCCCCTTCATGACCAGGCTGTTTTTTGCGATACGGCACTGTTATTTTAACTGACAATTGTACAGTCATGTGACGCTGTACCCAAACAAAACCATTATTTTGGTGGTATTTGATATTTTTTGTGCTATAAAAAAAAGAAGAGCGACAATTAAAAAAAAAAAAAAAAAAACACTATCTTTTACTTTTTGCTATAATAAATATCCCAAATTAAAAAAATAAAAAATAAATTGTTTTCCTCAGTTTAGGCCGATTAATATTCTTCTACATATTTTTGGTAAAAAAAAATCGCAATAAGAGCATATTAACCACTTCAGCCCCGGACCAATTTGCAGCCAAAGGACCAGGCCCCTTTTTGCGATTTGGCACTGCGTCGCTTTAACTGACAATTGCGCGGTCGAGCGACGTGGCCCCAAAACGAAATTGGCGGGTTTTTTTTCCCCACAAATAGAGCTTTCTTTTGGTGGTATTTGATCGCCCCTGCGGTTTTTATTTTTTGCGCTATAAACAAAAATAGAGCGACAATTTTTAAAAAAACGCATTATTTTTTACTTTTTGCTATAATAAATATCCCCAAAAAATATATAAAAAAACATATTTTTTCCTCCAGTTTAGGCCGATATGTATTCTTTACAGCGATTATTGATTGGTTTGCGCAAAAGTTATAGCGTTTACAAAATAGGGGATAGTTTTATAGCATTTTTATTATTATTTTTTTTTTACTAGTAATGGCGGCGATCAGCGATTTTTATTGTGACTGCGACATTATGGCGGACACATCAGACATTTTTGGGACCGTTGTCATTTATACAGCAATCAATGCTATTTAAATACATTGATTCCTGTATAAATTACACTGGCAGTGAAAGAGTTAACCACTAGGGGTGGGGAGGGGTTATGGTGTGTGACGTGTTTTTGTTTTTTTTTACATTAGGGGGCGGGGCTGACGTCACTGATTTGGCTTTCCCCATGACGGGGGACAGCAGATCAATGACAGGCAGTGTAGGAAGCGCAGGGAGAGGTTTGTTTACACAGACCTCTCCCCGTTGCGGGGCACCAGCGGCGATCGGGTCCGCTGGTCCCGCGGCCGTGGTCACGGAGCTCCCGACCGTGCCGGCGGCGCGCGCGCGACCCTCAGCTAGGCTCTTAAAGGACCACGTACCTGTACGTGGTTTTGCCTAGCCGTGCCATTTTGCCGACGTATATCGGCGTGAGGAGGTCGGGAAGCGGTTAATTGGTTTGCGCAAAAGTTATAGCGTCTACAAAATAGGGGATAGTTTTATGACATTTTTTTTTATTTTATTTTTTTATCGGGACTGCTATATTGCACCGGACAGATCGGACACTTTTGACACATTTTTGGGATCATTGACCTCTAATACAGCGATCAGTGCTAAAAAAAAATGCACTGATTACTGTATAAATGTCACTGACAGGGAAGGGGTTAACTGTGTTCCCTAACTGTGGGGGGATGGGAGTGACTAGGAGGAGAGAGAGATTACATAGTATGAACACACAATCTGTCTCCTCCTCCCCTGAGAGAACCAAGATCTGTGTGTTTACACACACAGAT
Source organism: Lithobates sylvaticus (assembly GCA_028564925.1). Lineage (NCBI taxonomy): Eukaryota > Metazoa > Chordata > Amphibia > Anura > Ranidae > Lithobates > Lithobates sylvaticus. The sequence goes on along the minus strand of CM053027.1, from coordinate 48,178,155 downwards.
CCCGGTACTAGCTCTGTCACGAAAGATCTCGGGTGCCCCGGCGGTCATCGCGCTCCCCTGGGCACTCGCTCCAGAGGTGCGCGCGCCCCCTAGTGGTTAAAAGGCGAACTGACACAAGCTAACGTTTCGCCCAGGGGAGCCAACCTACAACTGCTCGGGAAGGCGTTAAAATGTTACTAAACCCAGGAGCCTGCATTCACTATATCTGGTCTCCCACAGTACACAGAACATGGAAATGCAATCTAATGCCCCGTACACACGGTCGGATTTTCCGACGGAAAATGTCCTATCGGACAATGTTGTCGGAAATTCCGACCGTGTGTAGGCTCCATCGGACTTTTTCCGTCGGATTTTCCGACGGACAGCGCTTTTTCTCCTGCTCTCAAATTTTCCGACAACAAAGTCCTATCGGACTTTTTCCGATCGTGTGTAGCGAATTCCGATGGACAAAGTGCCACGCATGCTCAGATCACATTACAAGACCAAAGCTATTGGCTACTAGCCTCTACATAGTCCCGTCGTACGCAACGAACGTCACCATGTTCAGGATGATCGGATTTTCCGACAACTTTGTCCGACCGTGTGTATGCAACACCAGTGTCGGACAAAATCCGTTGGAAAAAATCAGACGGATTTTGTGGCAGTTTCCGACCGTGTGTACGGGGCTTAAGGCTGACCATACTTGTTCAATTTTCTTATACAATTTCCTTTTTTTTTTTTTTTTTTTTTTTTTGTACAATTTCCTTTTAGATTCACCTTTAAACTATGTAGTGCAAGGGCCTGCCTAATTGGATACAATTGAAAGTTGTTTAGTTTTGACCTCATATATTATGTTTTTTGGTAAATCTAAAGGAAAATTGTACCAAAAAATTGAACATGTATGACCAGCCTTCGATTGTAAGCTCTAACGAGCAGGGCCCTCTGATTTCTCCTGTAGTGAATTGTATTATAAATGCACTGTCTGCCCTCATGTTGTAAAGCTGCGCAAACTGTTGGCGATACATAAATTCTGTATAATAATAATTATTATTTTAGTAAATTTAAACTGATACCTTTTCTCATCAGCAGTCTTGTGACTTCTATCAGTGTCTGGTTAAAGCTTGTAGGAGGAGATTTTCATTCTTCTCTGACTGTCTTATGAGTCTACATGACCCCCTGACCGTCTGTCTGGACAGTGCTGATTGGCCTAGTGCGGATCACATACACCCTACCAAAAAAAAACAACTCCTCTCTAGCAATACACACCAAACTGAGCACGTGCAGCTTGTCCCCAAGGCTCTGTACTAACAGGGGTTGGGTTGGGGGACAGTGGAAGAAGAGGAGGATCAGAGAAGACTGGCTTAAAAAATACTTTTTGCACAATGCAGAGGATTAACCCCTTAGGTCCACAGTGAGTATAACAAGCATGCTTTACTGCATATACAGACTTATTTTACTGTTGTGGGTTTAGTAACACTTTAACCCAGGGCTCGAGAAAACCCGGTCGCCCGGGCGCCATTGCGACTAGATTTGGGGTCCTGGCGCCTGGGGCGACACAGCTGCGGTACCCCGTCAATCTGTGGACACCGACCCCCGCCGTGCGATCGCGATGCGCCGGCCAGAAATTTAGGCCGCGGCTTTGCGGCCTTCTGAAATACTTCCGTAATATGGCGCCATCTTGTGGTGGCCGTTGGTATTGCAACACCTCTAACAATGCTAATGCAATGTTAACCACTGGGCACTTTTCAGCTTTCAGTGCTCTCACACTTTGAATGACAATTTCTCAGTCATGCAACACTGTACCCAAATGATTTTTTTTTCCTTTTTTTCACACAAATAGAGCTTTCTTTTGGTGGTATTTAATCACCGCTGGGTTTTTTATTTTTTGCGCTATAAATCAAAAAATACTGAATATTCGGTAAAAAAAAAAAATAATTCTTTGTTTCTATTAAAATTTATTGGCGAGTATTGGCAGAGTATTGCGGTGTATTGCACAGTGCTGGCGGAGTATTGCACAGTGCTGGCAGTGTAGCTGTCACTGACCAGCGCTGTGGGCACTACACATCCAGGGCCACAGCGCTGGTCCCATCTCTCCCCCTCTCAGCTTCTCCCCTCTCACTGTACCGATCGATACAGAGAGGGGAGGGAGCAACCGGCGTCATGACGTGACGCCGGTTTGTGTACATGTGATCACACCGTCGTTTGACAGATCGATCACGTGGTAAACGGCCGCTATCGGCGGCCGTTTACCCCGATGCGCCGGGTCATCAGGACCTGGCGGTCACAGATGTTCCCGAATGGAGCAAGGTTCTGGGAGGACGTCCTACGGTGCCCAGTGCCACCTGTCAGTCGTCGTCGTAAAAAAAAAAAAAAAAAACCTGGCTCCTAACTTTTTTAGCTGGCTCCTAGATTCCAAGAAAATTTGTCAAGCCCTGCTTTAACCGCTTGCCGACCAGCCGCTGTCATTATACTGCGGCAGGTCAGCACGATCCCGCGAACAGTCGTAGCTATACATCGCTCCCTTTAAGCGGGATAGCAGGAGCGCGCGTGCCCGCTGCACAGCGGGGGTGCCGATGCTCGTGACCGGCCGTCATCGCGCCGGGCACGATCGGTCACGGGCACGAGAGGCACAATAGGGATGTGCGCGTGCGTGCGTGCGTGCGTGCGTGTGTGTGTGTTAAACGCACACATCCCAGTTCTGTGAGGAGAGAGATGGAGATTGTGAGTTCCTACGAGCTGGGAACCACGATCTCTCAGCTCCTATAGTCACTCCCGTCCCCCACAGTTAGAACACACCTAGGAAACACATTTAACCCCTTGATCGCCCCCTGGTGTTAACCCCTTCCCTGCCAATGACATACAGTAATCAGTGCATTTTTTATAGCACCGATCGCTGTATAATTGTCAATCAACCCATAAATGTGTCAAAAGTGTCAGCCATAATGACGCAGTCTCGATAAAAATCGCAGATCGCCGCCATTACTAGTAAAAAAAAATAATAAAAATGCCATAAATCTATCCCCTATTTTGTAGATGCTATAACTTTTGCGCAAACCAATCAATATTTGCTTTTTGCTATTTTTTTATTACCAAAAATATGTAGAAGAATACATATCGACCTAAACTGAGGAAAAAAATGTGCTTTTTTTTTAAAAAAAATTGGGGCTATTTATTATAGCAAAAAGTACAAAATTTGTTCTTTTTTTTATTTTTTCTTTCAAAATTGTCGCTCCTGTTTTTGTTTACACCGCAAAAAAAAAATAAAAAAAAATGCAGAGATGATCAAATACCACCAAAAGAAAGTTCTATTTGTGGGAAAAAAAGGACGTCAATTTTGTTTGGGTACAGCGCCGCACGACCGCAAATTGTCAGTTAAAGTGACGCAGTGCCAGATCGCAAAAAAATGGCCTGGTCATTGAGCAGCCAATCTTCCGGGGCTGAAGTGGTTAAGTAGTTATATGGATAAACCTGGGGAAATGGTGGATGTACTGTATGTGTTTTTGTTGCCCTGGCATACACTTTATGACAAATTTCCAGCCTATTTCCATGTGCGCTTTCCAGCCACGGAAATATAAATAGATGGCTGAAGATGCTTGTTCCATTCAGGTCTAGTTTCCATTATATTGAATGACACGGAACATTTTGTGCAGAGGGGTCCTTTTTCATGAAGGGAGGACATAATGACGTTGCTTGTCTCTAAACTGACCACATAACACAACTCCAGTGCCTGCTTAGATGACTTCTTTTGGGTTTCAGGCCTCGTTCCTCTAGATGCCTTTCTTATAACCTGCCTGCCGCTGTCCATAACCCATCACCACCCGTCAGCCTTAGAAAAGCCGCCCACTGCTGCCAGCCCTTCAAGGGGGTGGTGGATGACTTCCAAACCCCCTTAGTGCTGTATGGAGGGGGTGTGACTGTCAAGTGATGGCTGCAGTTGCAAACCAATCAGAAGCCCCCACTAAACGTATGCAGATCAGTGAATGGCTGGGGACAGGAGCACCAGTATAAATATTAAAGGGGAGGTCTGGTTAAAAAAAAAAAAAAAAAAAAAAAAATTAAAAGTCAGCAGTTACAAACACGGTAGCTGCTGACTTTTAATAAGGACACTTACCTGTCCAGGGAGCCCGGGATGTCGGCCGCCCGAGACGACCGTCCACCGGATCGGGTGCCGGCGCCGCCATCTTAACGAAGGGAAACAAGCAGGTGAGCCTTGCGGCTTCACTGCCCGTTTCCTACTGCGCATGTGCGAGTCGCGCGGTGCTTTTGTGAATGGGGCGCGCTGTGTTCTGGGACACACTCAGTTCCCGGAAACACAGCGCGCCCCATTCCCTAGAAGACGTACTTCATTTTCCCATCGCACACGTCCCTGGATGCGCTCTTGGATTTGGGTGCTGCAGCAACAACCAGCAGGATACTGGTTCAAGTCACGGTGAAGATATTTGCCAGCACACCATGGAACAACACAAATAGCGTCCAAGCAGGTGATGCCTGACGAAGGGGCCCCGCGTGGCTCCGAAACGTTGCACAAACCTTGTGTTGTGACCATGCAATAAATCAACCGTTTGGACGCTATTTGTGTCGTTCCATGGTGTGCTGGCAAATATCTTCACCATTCCCCAGAAGACAACGCAAGGATGAGAAGACTGAAGATCACTGCGGTGTAGGAAGTGGCAGATTAGGACGATCTGCCTAGCAACAGCCATTTCTGGTAAGTTAAACAATTTTTTTTTATTTTTTTTATTTTTATTTATTTTTTGGAGCATTTTTATGCAATTTTTTTTTTTTTTTTTAGGGTGGACCTCCCCTTTAAAGTGAATGACATTTAGTTTGCAGAAGGAGTGTATATCATAAACAACTGCCATTATTTAAAAACAAATATACATTTCTTGCACCTTTTTTTTCACCCTTCATTGCACCTCACGGCTGCTGATCTCCTGCAGCCTCTTCCTATCTATATGCACTCCAGCAACGGCTGCTTGGCATTCCTCAGGGTGGGCTTCCCGATGGTGACAACAGCTGGCTGTGCTCTGGAACTGCCGCTTGTAGTCTCCTTCAGAAGCTTGATGTGACAGGGAGACAAAGCAAGAGCACAGATGGGAGATGGGCAGAGTGTTGTCACCCTATTAACTACTTGCCTACCAGGTACGAACACCCCCTTCCTGACCAAGCCATTTTTCAGCTTTCAGCGCTGTCGCATTTTGGATGACAATTGCGCGGTCATGCAACGATGTACCCAAATAACATTTTTATCATTTTTTCCCCATAAATAGAGCTTTATTTTGGTGTTATTTGATCACCTCTGCGGTTTTTATTTCTTGCGCTATAAACAAATTAAGAGGGACAAGTTTGAAAAAAAAACGCAATATTTTTTACTTTTTATTATAATAAATATCCAATTTTTTTTTTTTTTTTTTTTCAACAAATTTTTTCCTCAGTTTAGGCCGATACGTATTCTTCTACATATTTTTGGTAAAAAAAATCGCAATAAGCGTCTATTGATTGGTTTGCGCAAAAGTTATAGCGTCTACAAAATAGGGGATAGATTTATAGCATTTTTATTATTATTTTTTTTTTACTAGTAATGGCGGCGATTTGCGATTTTTTTTTTTTTATCGTGACTGCGACATTGCGGCGGACACATCAGACACTTTTGACACATTTTTGGGACCATTCACATTTATACAGCGATCCGTGCTATAAAAATGCATTGATTACTGTATAAATGTGACTGGCAGGGAAGGGGTTAACACTAGGGGGCGCTGCAGGGGTTAATATGTTCCCTATATGAGTGATTGTAACTGTGGGGGGGGAGGGGACTGACTGGGGGAGGGGACCGATCGGTGTCCCTATGTACAAGGGAGACACCATCGTTCTCCTCTCCTCTGATAGGACGTGGATCTGTGTGTTTACACACACCGATCCACGTCCTGCTCACTTACCGGGCAATCGTGGGTGCCTGGCGGTCATCGCGACCACCAGGCACGCGCATTGGGTCCCCAGCTACGCGGCGGGCACGCGTGCACGCCTCCCGCGGCGCGCGCGCGCCCCCTAGTGGCCAAAAAGCGAGCGCCGTCATATGACGGCGGCCCGCCACAAGAGCTGCACCGTCCCACCGTCATTTGACAGTGGGCGGTCAGCTACAGGTTAAAGGAACTTTCTCAACAAGGAACTTCATGTCACTAAACCCACAACAGTAATATTAGTCTGTATATGCAGTAAAGCATGCTTGTTATACTCACTGTTGAGCCTAAAGAGGTTTAATCCTCTGCATTGTGTAAAAAGGCTGTTTTATCCTGTCTTCTATGATCCTCCCATTCTTCCACTGTCCCCAATCCATCTCCTGATAAGACCGAGCCTTTGGAGTCACTCTATACATGTTTAGTTTGGTGTGTATTGCTAGAGTTTTTATTTATTTATTTTTTTCTTGGGACGGTGCATGTGATCAGCATAGGGCCAATCAGCACTGTCCAGACAGAGGGTCAGGGGTCATGCAGCCTCATAGGACAGTCAGAGGGGAATGAAAACTCCTCCTACAAGCTTTAACCAGACACTGATAGAAGTCACAAGACTGCTGTATACTGCTGATGAGAGAAGGTATTTAGCAGTTTATATTTACTAAAATAATTGCATTTCTGTGTACTGTGGGAGACCAGATATAGTGAATGCGGGGTCCTGGGATTAGTAACACTTTAATGGCAGGATCGCTAGTTATTAGATTAAGGAAAGCTTCTGAATTAAAAGTATTGAAAATGATTTATTTTATTATTTATTTTTTCTAATTACATGAACATGTTAACACTAATATGAGATTTTCGTGATTTATGCCCCGTACACTCGATAGGATTTTCCAACGGAAAATGTTTGATAGAAGCTTGTTTTCGGAAATTCCGACCGCGTGTAGGCTCCATCAGACATTTTCCATCGGAATTTCCATCCCACAAAATTTGAGAACTGGTTCTCAGATTTTCCGACAACCAAACCCGTAGTCGGAAATTCCGATCGTGTGTACACAATTCCGAAGCACAAAGTTCCGCGCATGCTCGGAATCAAGCAGAAGAGCCGCACTGGCTATTGAACTTCATTTTTCTTGGCTCGTCGTACACGTTGTACGTCACCGCGTTCTTGACGTTCGGAATTTCCAACATTTGTGTGACCGTGTGTATGCAAGACGAGTTTCAGCCAACATCCGCCGGGAAAAAAAAACATAGATTTTGTTGTCGGAAAATCCGATCGTGTGTACAGGGCATTAGGGTTATTTTATGGTTTTATTTATTGCTAGGGCAGGTTCATTATTCCTCTGATCTGACCACTGCTTTTTAAATTTTTTTTTTTTTTTTTTTTTTTACTGTGCCAATACTTACGTGGGTGCAGTGAGCTCTGATGAAGTTCTGGTACTGAAGTCTGTCTAGCGACTCCATTGTGGTTGGGGCAAGTCAAGTGAGGGTCTGGGGTACCACAGCGGCTAATCCTGTGACCTAAATGATGACGTGTTCACATGGTCTCAACTGCAAGGGATCGGAAAGTGAAGTTTGGGCAAAGCTAGCCAATCGGCATCATTCTTCAAGTCCCTTTTGGCTAAGATGACGTGACCAGATGCTTGCACTTGGTCATGTGATTTCAGCTGAAGCTACTGGTGTGGGATATTCAGGTAAAGCTGTCCATTTAGCATAATTCCTGAAGCGGAACTAAACCTTCCTATTGGTTTCAGCCAAGGGAGCTGCCATCTTGGCCTCTGTTTGATCTTCAACTGCTGTGATGCTGCGCAAGTGATCAGTTACGACGCCAGCCATTGGATGGTTTGACAGTATGTTGAGAGCACAACCAATGTGACAATTCCAGGCACGTTTTGGGAATGTAACTGTTGGAAACTGTTACAATTGATGGGTTTAGTCCCGCTTTAACCGCTTGCTGACCGGCTCATGCCGATATACGTTGGCAGAAGGGCACGTACAGGCATATTAATGTACCTGTACATTGCCCTTTAAGACGACGCATTGTGGAACCGCGAGTTCTGTGAGTGTGATCACGGGTCCCGCGGACTCACGGAGAGGAAGAACAGGGAAATGCTGATGTAAACAAGCATTTCCCCATTCTTCCTAGTGGCAGGACACTGATCATAGCTCCCTGTAATCGGAAGCGGTGATCAGTGTCGTGTCACACACAGCCCATCTCCCCCCACAGTTAGAATCACTCCCTAGGACACACTTAACCCCTGCAGCGCCCCATAGTGGTTAACCCCTTTACTGCCAGCCATATTTACACAGTAATCAGTTCATTTTTAATTGCACTGATCGCTGTATAAATGTGAATGGTCCCAAAAGTGTCTGATCTGTCCTCCATAATGTCGCAGTCACGCTAAAAATCGCAGATCGCCGCCATTACTAGTAAAAAAAAAAAAAAAAAAATATTAATAAAAATGCCATAAAACTATCCCATATTTTGTAGACGATATAACTTTTGCGCAAACCAATCAATAAACGCTTATTGCGATTTTATTTTAATTTTTTTTTACCAAAAATATGTAAAAGAATACACATCGGCCTAAACTGAGGGGAAAAAATATATTTTTTTATAGCAGAAAGTTAAAAATATTGCGTTTTTGAAAAAAAAAAAGTGCAAAAAATAAAAACCGGAAAGGTGATCAAATACCACCAAAAGAAAGCTCTATTTGTGGTAAAAAAAGACGTCAATTTTGTTTGGGAGCCACGTTGCACGACCGCGCAATTGTCCGTTAAAGCGACGCAGTGCCGAATCGCAAAAAACTATCTGGTCTTTGGGCAGCCAAATGGTCTGGGGCTGAAGTGGTTAAAGTAGATGAGACCTAGCACATCACCAATGGACCAACTGTTGCATATACAATTGCGTAAGCCTCATGTACACTGCTGCTGGTAAGCGGACGTTTAGGAGCAGTTGGGCATTTTTTTTTTTTTTTTTTTTTTCAATTGCCCCTGAACTCTCCTCTGTTATCAGTACATGTACACAGGGTCGTTTACAGTCGTTTCTAAGCAGTTGCGTTTAGAGACTTTTCTTGGAACCCAAAAAAATGCGTTCAGAAGCTGAGTTTAGAGGCATTTCGAACGCCAAACGTGGCCACCCGCTAGTATCGTTTTTAAAGGGAAACATTTTATTACTTTTGAGCCTGGAAAAATGCTAAAAACACACCAAAAACTCAATTATCACTGTATGCAAGCTTAATATACCATGTGATATTCCCCTCATCAGCCAATTATGCTGTACAATACACGACTTGCATTACCTGACGCTGAAGTTGAATAGGAATTTCATTCACCCGTCAACCATTGAGAATTTAACCTGATGACCCCCACATTGAGCTTGAAACCATGATGTCTGGCTGTTTGTATTTCTTTATGACCCAACATGTTATAAAGTTTTCCAGCTCGCTAATGAGTCATACAATTGTGACATGCGTTGAGCCATCAATGGATGTGTCCTGTAGCGATGAACTCTGGTCCTCTCACGCAATTTTCTACGTCTTTGGAGTAGGGTTGCCACCTCATCCCTTTAAACCCGAACACATATGAATTACATGGGTTCTGAGGCTAATTTAATGCAGATGAGGCACCAAGTGAGTTTGACCCAGTTAAGGACCGCCTCCTGCACATTTACGTCGGCAGAATGGCACGGCTGGGCACATCATCGTACAGGTACGTTGCTCTTTAAGAGCCCAGCCGTGGGTCACCCGGTCCTGAGCTCCGTGACCGCGAGCCCCGCGGACCCGATCGCCGCTGGTGTCTCGCGATCGGGTCACAGAGCTGAAGAACGAGGAGAGGTCTGTGTAAACAAACCTCTCCCCGTGCTTCCTAGTGAGACTGTCACTGATCGTCTGTTCCCTGTCATAGGGAAAGACGATCAGTGATGTCACAAGCCAAGCCACGCCCCCTACATTAAAAAAAACACACACAGGGCTCACTTAACCCCTCCCCGCCCCCTAGTGGTTAACCCATTCACTGCCAGTGTCATTTACACAGGAATCAGTGCATTTAAATAGCACTGATTGCTGTATAAATGACAATGGTCCCAAAAATGTGTCGACAATATCCGTTGTGTCCGCCATAATGTTGCAGTCACAATAAAAAATCGCTGATCGCTGCCATTACTAGTAAAAAAAAAAAAAAAAAATTAATAAAAATGATATAAAACTATCCCCTATTTTGGAAACGCTATAAATTTTGCGCAAACCAATCAATAATCGCTAATTGCAAATTTTTTTATTTTTTTTTACCAGAAAATATGTAGAAGAATACGTATCGTCCTAAACTGAGGAACAAAAATGTTTTTTTATATATTTTTTGGGGATATTTATTATAGCAAATAGTAAAAAATATTGCATTTTTTTTCAAAATTGTCGCTCTATTTTTGTTTATAGCGAAAAAAATAACCGCAGAGGTGATTGAATACCACCAAAAGAAAGCTCTATTTGTGGGGAAAAAAAGGACGCCAATTTTGTTTGGGAGCCACGTCGTACGACCGCGCAATTGTCAGTTAAAGCGATGCAGTGCCGAATCGCAAAAAGGGGCCTGGTCCTTTGGCTGCAAATTTGGTCCAGGGCTTAAGTGGTTAATTACCACCTTAATCGGCCACAGAACCTGTGTAATTAATATGTGTTCAGTTATAAAGCGATGAGGTGGCATCTTTGGAGCCTCAGCAAAAGCAACATCAGGAGCATTTCCTCACACATGCTCATCATGGGATCTATATTGACAAACCAACCAAAAAATAACAGCGAGCTACAAGTACACGGCTTTCTCAGCTGCTACTCGCACTGTTCTCTCACAGAAGGCTGAAATAGTTAATAAATACTTGTTGTTAGTGCTTTCTAATCATTTGGGAGGATCTCCTGAGGTTAAACGCGGCGTGTAAACACTGCTAAACACACGTTTTTATATGCGGATTACTAGCTGTGATATTCCAGCATTCAGGAGAGGCTGGGAAACGTCCTGTGTACATGGGGCCTTAAGGCTTCCCGTACACGGGACGTTTTTCCAACCTACAACCCACGTTTAAAACGTCTGTTTTGCCACGTTTAGAAGCGTTTGAATATTTTTTATTTTTTTTCAAAATAGGCAAAAAATGAAAAACGCCTGTAAACGAAACGTAGCTAAACGCGCGTTACCGCGTTTGGCGTCTGAAATGTCAGAAACGTCAGCGTCTGAACTCATTTTTTTGCCTTCAAAGAAAAGCATCTGAACTCCACTGCATAAAAACGACATTAAACGAACCTGTGTACATGGACACATAGGATAACATTGGTTGAGTTCAGGGGCAGTGAAAAAAGCATCCAACTGCCTCTGAATGTCCGTTTACCAGCAGCCGTGTACATGAGGCCTAAGGCTCCATTTACACGGGACGCTGAGGCAAAGTCCTCTGAGCAATTTTTTTCTTTGACACCTTGAAACCAGCGTTTTTTAGCAGCGTTTTGCGCCTAGAAGTGTTTAGTTAAGATAACATCATAAGACCCTCCCCAAGCTCAAAAAACTGTATTATTTAACTATTGCAGCCATTTTGTGAGACCAGAGTGAGTAGCAGCAGCTGAGAGAGCAGCAGTGTACTTGTATGTAGCGTGTCACTTGCCACGTCACCTGTCACAAGTTGTGGATTGTCCACTTGCCACGTCACCTGTCACAAGTTGTGGATTGTTATTTGCCACGTCACCTGCCACAAGTTGCAGATGGTCCACTTGCCACGTCACCTGCCACAAGTTGTGGATTGTCACTTGCCACGTCGCCTGCCACACGTTGCGGATTGTCACTTGCCACGTCGCCTGCCACACGTTGCGGATTGTCACTTGCCACAGCACCTGCCACACGTTGCGGATTGTCACTTGCCATGTCACCTGCCACACGTTGCGGATTGTCACTTGCCATGCCACCTGCCACAAGTTGTGGATTGTCCACTTCACACAAGTTGCTTGTTCAAATCTAACAACATATGGGTCAAATTCCAATTATACTTTGGATAACCGCAATGTTAGTGGCTCATTAGGGTATATAAATGGTCTATGAATCATTGCAAGCAATTACAATTTTTTTTAATATGTTTTTTTTTTTAAGGTTTTTTTATCATTTGCCATAATTTTTGTGATTTTTAATGTTAAAAAAAATAGGGCACCTTGTATTACCTTTTTTATTACCTTTTTTTTTAATGTTTTTTTCATCGTTTTCCATCATATTTTTGTCTTTTCAGGTCAAAAATATAGGGTACCTTTTTAAAAACGCTTATAAACGAAACTAGTCTAATCGCCAGTACCACGTTTAGTCGCGTTTGCTTTCTTAAACGTGGAAATCTTCGGCGCTTGAACCCGTTTTTTTTTTTTGCTTTCAAAGAAACGACGTTAAACGCAACTGCCTAAAATAGGCAATAAACGAGACTGTGTACAATGAGTTCAGGGGCAGTTGAAAAAAGCGTACAACTGCCTCTGAACATACGTTTAGCAGCGTTTCCTGTGTACATGGGGCCTAAGCGTTTTTTTTTTTTTGTCTTAACTTGTGGTCACATGACTGCTATTTCTCGCTCTGCATCCCTTCTCCGATTGCCATCAGCACTGGAAGTGACGACACTACAAGTGACTGCCCAACAGATTTTGATGAATACACAGCTAAAGCACACGTGCACTGGAGGGGAAGCATTCAAAGTGCCCGGCGCTTTTTTCATCGGTGAAGAAAGGACAAGGTGCGCCAAAGTGCAGTAAGTATGAACAGTTTTAATGAAGATAATAGTTAAGGTGGCCAAATGGCCATATATCTTCATTAAAACTGTTCATACTTACTGCACTTAGATTGGCGCGCCTTGTCCTTTCTTCATTTGTTCTCCAGAGTATTTGCTACTACTCCCAAGGGAACTGCCGCTGGTGCTAATTTACCTTTTTAATCTTCCCCCATCTCTCATTGCCGGGACTTTTATTGTAATTTTAACATTTATTTATTTTTATTATGTGCTAGTGGGGTCCGCCATTTTTAAAGTGGCTGATCCCTGTTGTCGGCTTGGTTCAGGAAGTAAGAGGATATTCAAGGCAACAGTAAGAGCAAAGGGTAATCTACATGTGTGATGGGATATAAATTGGCCCGGACGGCGAAGGTGATTTGACCAGATCTGCACACTTGACCACAAGACTGTCCTTTATTTGAAGAATTCTGGGTGCTGCCATTTCTGACCTTCGTCTGAAAATGCTAGCTGTCTTTCTGTTATGCTGATTGTCTGGCTTCAAGACTTTGTAAGTCACTGACCCAGGACAAGTACGAACCTCAGAGAAGTCCTGATCAGAGGTTAGTAGCGTTAATCTTCACGCCACGTTCCCTTTCATGTGTGAGGGGAGATCTGCTTTTAAGTTGCATGATTTTCAGGAATATAATTTGAAGTGATTTCTGTGGATTCCAGCGAGCATTCCTGAAGGTGCGAAGTGGTAACAAGTATTTGTAATTTTAGTAATGAAAGTCGTGAGTGACATTTTTTCCATGAGGTCATCGACACGAGACCCAGTTCATCCGAGGCGTGTCAATGGAAAATATTCTGCTAGGATGGGCAGGACGCCGCCATAAGCTTTTGTTTGGCACAGCTTCTTATAAGTAAATGGAAAAAACAAATGACAGGGTTGTGTGGAGCTGAGGTTAGGTTATGTAATCGAAGTGTCTGGAGGCCGCAGGCACCTGGATAGAAAGACGTCCCTTTGTCTGACTATTGGGACGCCTGCCTTTACACACACATGAACTGGCATCCCAGTCTTAGTCCGTTGGGTTCAATATTGAGTTGGCCAACGGGGAGACACAGACCCGAAGGTCAAAAAGAGTGCTGCTCACCCCTAAAGGATAGCAAAAAGGAACAATCCCCCACGTTGGGGTTTTTAGGCAGCGTACAATGAAAGAAGTCAGAGTTGGCATGTAAAAAAGTTTTGAAGTTTATTTAAAACATTTTTTTTAAATTAATAACATTAGGTTAGAACATGAGCTCCAGTGGGAATAGGTAATACATATATGTTTGTATATAAAAGAACATGAATATACATTAAGCAGACTGACATTCACATAACAACAGTAAGTACAGAGTCTGTCGTATAAATGAGAAATTATCCCTGACGCGTTTCAACCCAATACGAGGGTCTCCCTCAGAGGGAAAAAAAGTCTGCTAAACAAAGAAGGAATATATATCAGTGTTAGTGGTAACAATATAGGTTACAGGGTGAAAAGGCTCCAAGATGGGGAGCAGAGGATGTCAGAACACCGTGAGGTTTATATTTACCACAATAATGTATATCCTGGGGATAAAAGATGTATAGTGGTCCCACGTGGAGAGTTTTTGGTAAGGAAGACACCATCCACTAATACTGGGGTGTGCCAGATGGATTCCGCTGAAGGTCACCCGGGTCCCAGGGCGCCACAAAGCCTTGCGAGAGGTCACACGTTTAGGGGTTCCTCTCCTTTTTCTCCCACTGCCTAGGCAGGGGTGTCCGGAGGGGAGGAAAACAACCTGGAGGGGAACACGGGACGCTTAGGCACCACCTATAGCAAAGTCCAAAGGGTAGGGATTGTATTAGAGGTTAGTTTAGATGGTGGTATAGTATGTAGCAGCCTGAAGGGGGCATTTATTAATTGGGCATCTATCTGTGGTTATTGGTGCCATGCCAGGTGGCCAAAGTATATTGTGAATAAAATGTGTAAGTGAAGGAAAAAGCAAATCAAAACAAACCTCAAGCGGGAAACACTTATATCACAGAAGTGCAAAGAAAAAGGACATGAGCACGTGAAGGATGTGTGTGTGAGGGAGTGAGGGGGAAGGTCTCGGGTGGGGGGGGGGGAGGAAAGGGGGGGGGAAAGGCAGGGGTCGGGACTGGAGTGGGGGTAGGTGGGAAGGGAACGGGAGATAGCGGGAAAGGAGGGGGGGGAAAGGAAAAAGGAGGGGGGGGAAAGGGGGGGGGGGGGGGGGGGAAAAGTTGGGTGGCGGGAAGTGGGGAGAAAGGGGGGGGTGAGGAAAGGGTGGGAAAGAAAGAGGGGGGAAAAGAAGGTAGGAATGGGAAAAAGGGGAGGAGGGGAGGGGGGAGGGGGGGGGGGGGAAAGAGGGGGGGGGGGGGGGGGGGGGGGGGGGAAGAGGAAAAGCGGAGGGGTAGCGTGGGGCTGTGAGGAGTGAGGGCAGTGTGGGATATGGCTAATTAAAGTGAGAAAAAGGGGGTGAGGTGGTATGTGTGTATGTGTTAAACAGTGAGGAAGTTATGGTCCTACCTGTGGGTATGGCACGCAGAGATAGTGCCACAGGCTGCTGATGCTGAGATTATGCCGCAAAAGCTGATAGTGTGCTAGGAGAAACCTCACAGTCCTGATCACTGGCGTAGTGCTTATTTGGAGAGGGGACCTTGGATCGATGAAGGTCACCCGGTCTAAAAGCACAAATGGTAATATTCATTGAAATAAACAAGGAATTATTCACTAGGGAGACAGCATTGTCCCATTGGAACAATGCAGTAATATGCGGAGCTGAGGGTAATGGGTATAACCTTCGGACTATTGTCCAAACTTACCGCATGAGAGTCTTAGTAGGATGTGGTCCTATTCGGATGGCGGCAGTGGTGTCTACTAACTGCCGCTCCTTTATATGAGTGAGTAATCGGTGGTGGTTCCCGGAAGTGGGTCACCGGAAGTGGTCAGTGGAAAGTTGACCCTATTGGTCGATGGTTGCCCGCCCGTGTCCGGTCCCCATCCAGGTAGAAAAGCCGCCAGATAGGCGGACCACGTGTGGCGTCCCCGGCGTTCCTGGCGGCCATGGAATGGCCCGTTGCTACGTCATCCCTGACGTAAAACACATGACGTACGCTCGTCATGCGCACCAGCGGCGTCCCGCGCGTGCGCATTGAGGAGCGTCGTCCAGGGATGTCCAGGGATGCCGCCGACGAGGGTTGTCGCCAACGACCGATCGCACGGGACCAGCCCAGGTGCGTCGATTGTGGAGGAAGGGGAGGCACGCAGGGTGGAGGGGGCGTGACTCCTTACCCTCGTCGGGAAGGCATAATGGCGCTGCCTGTCGGCCCGGATGGTGCAGCGTGATACGCAGACCCCAGAGGTGGATGGATGTCCTCCTTAGATGAACTTGGTCAGCCTGCGGTGAAAAAGAGATGACAACAAATGTTGAGCTGGGGATGCGCATGACGAGCGTACGTCACGTGTTTTACGTCAGGGATGACGTAGCAGCGGGCCATTCCATGGCCGCCAGGAACGCCGGGGACGCCACACGTGGTCCGCCTATCTGGCGGCTTTTCTACCTGGATGGGGACCGGACACGGGCGGGCAACCATCGACCAATAGGGTCAACTTTCCACTGACCACTTCCGGTGACCCACTTCCGGGAACCACCACCGATTACTCACTCATATAAAGGAGCGGCAGTTAGTAGACACCACTGCCGCCATCCGAATAGGACCACATCCTACTAAGACTCTCATGCGGTAAGTTTGGACAATAGTCCGAAGGTTATACCCATTACCCTCAGCTCCGCATATTACTGCATTGTTCCAATGGGACAATGCTGTCTCCCTAGTGAATAATTTCTTGTTTATTCCAATGAATATTACCATTTGTGCTTTTAGACCGGGTGACCTTCATCGATCCAAGGTCCCCTCTCCAAATAAGCACTACGCCAGTGATCAGGACTGTGAGGTTTCTCCTAGCACACTATCAGCTTTTGCGGCATAATCTTAGCATCAGCAGCCTGTGGCACTATCTCTGCGTGCCATACCCACAGGTAGGACAATAACTTCCCCACTGCTGAACACATACACACATACACACATACCACCTCACCCCCTTTTTCTCACTTTAATTAGCCATATCCCACACTGCCCTCACTCCTCACAGCCCCACGCTACCCCTCCGCTTTTCCTCTTCCCCCTCTTTCCCCCTTCCCCCCCCCCCCCCCCCCCCCTCCCCTCCTCCCCTCCTCCCCTTTTTCCCATTCCCACCTTCTTTTCCCCTCTCTTTCTTTCCCCCCCTTTCCTCACCCCCCCACCACCACCCCCCCTTTCTCCCCACTTCCCGCCACCCAACTTTCCCCCCCCCCCCCTTTCCCCCCCCTCCTTTCCCCCCCCTCCTTTCCCGCTATCTCCCTTTCCCTTCCCACCTTACCCCCACCTGATACCTTCCCCCTCACTCCCTCACACACACATCCTTCACGTGCTCATGTCCTTTTTCTTTGCACTTTTGTGATTATAAGTGTTTCCCGCTTGTGGTTTGTTTTGATTTGCTTTTTCCTTCACTCACACATTTTATTCACTACATACTTTGGCCACCTGGCATGGCACCAATAACCACAGATAGATGCCCAATTAATAAATGCCCCCTTCAGGCTGCTACATACTATACCACCATTTAAACTAACCTCTAATACAATCCCTACCCTTTGGACTTTGCTATAGGTGGTGCCTAAGTGTCCCGTGTTCCCCTCCAGGTTGTTTTCCTCCCCTCCGGACACCCCTGCCTAGGCAGTGGGAGAAAAAGGAGAGGAACCCCTAAACGTGTGACCTCTCGCAAGGCTTCGTGGCGCCCTGGGACCCGGGTGACCTTCAGCGGAACCCATCTGGCACACCCCAGTATTAGTGGATGGTGTCTTCCTTACCAAAAACTCCACGTGGGACCACTCTACATCTTTTATCCCCAGGATATACATTATTGTGGTAAATATAAACCTCACGGTGTTCTGACATCCTCTGCTCCCCATCTTGGAGCCTTTTCACCCTGTAACCTATATTGTTACCACTAACACTGATATATATTCCTTCTTTGTTTAGCAGACTTTTTTTCCCTCTGAGGAAGACCCTCGTATTGGGTTGAAACGCGTCAGGGATAATTTCTCATTTATACGACAGACTCTGTACTTACTGTTGTTATGTGAATGTCAGTCTGCTTAATGTATATTCATGTTCTTTTATATACAAACATATATGTATTACCTATTCCCACTGGAGCTCATGTTCTAACCTAATGTTATTAATTAAAAAAAAATTTTTTAAATAAACTTCAAAACTTTTTTACATGCCAACTCTGACTTCTTTCATTGTACGCTGCCTAAAAACCCCAACGTGGGGGATTGTTCCTTTTTTCAATATTGAGTTGGCCCACCCTTTGCAGCTATAACAGTGTCAACTCTCCTGGGAAGGCTGTCCACAAGGTTTAGGAGTGTGTCTATGGGAATGTTTGACCATTCTTTCAGAAGTGCATTTGTTTAGGTCAGGCACTGATGTTGGATGAGGTGGCCTGGCTCGCAGTCTCCGCTCTAATTCACCCCAAAGGTTTTCTATTGGGTTGAGGTCAGGAATTTGTGCAGGCCAGTCAAGTTCCTCCACCCCAATCCATGTCTTTTATGAGAAAAAAACTGAAAAACGCCTCTGAGTGCAAGGTTTAATGTTACAGTAGTATGTTATCCAACACTTACATCAAAGTAAGGGATGACAGGCTCATGGGAAGTGAGATCTCCCGGGTTGGTCTCCAATGTCTCCAACGTCTGGCATGTCCTGCGTGAGCGGAATGTCCAGCTGCGGTAACCGCGATGACCCCGGAGGAAGCCGGCTGATCCTCTCGGTGGCTGGAGGTATTCAGCTCTGAGAGGTGTGCTAGTGATCATGTGACGTCACCGGGGTATGGGAAAAACACAACACGTTTCAGAGCATGCACGAGTCTCCATATGGAGCATGCACGCTCCTTTCTCAAGTGATGGCACTGATGGCTAGATTCAAGTGTATGTATATGAAACTGAGGGTCTGAATTTAGTAAATGCATATGGAACATATGGCTGGAGGCAAGTGTGTACATATGGAACTAATGGCCAGAATGAAGTGTATACATATGGAACTGATGGCTGGAGTCGAGTATACGCATATGTAGATTAGAAGTGAGATAGTTGAAGGCTATTATGCAATAAAATAATAAAACTTTGGAAAAACTGAGATTGCTGCTGGCGTGTCACTTATGGGCTCCCACAAAAAAACAGTAAATAAAATATAAATGAGACAGCGCTGCATCCATAATAAAATCAAATAAAATTACAACAATGATGTGCAACAAAAGTGTTCAAAGATAAAAAGTCCAATAATAAAGTGATAATTTCTTCCGTTAACATGCAGAGAAATGCAAAGTGCTTCTTTACTTCACACAGCCTCTATATGCATAGTGCTCCCACCACCACATATACTACTCGCTCACCTCTTTGCAAGACCCTAAAGAGGGTCAAACGCGCCTTGCACAAGGCTTGCTGGTCCTTGGTAACAAGGTGGAGCCTGGCGGTGGAACCTTGGCACAATTGAGTGAGGCCTTTCTGATGTATCACTTATGCTTTTAAAGGGGAGGTCCACCCTAAAAAAAAAAAAAAAAATTGCATAAAAATGCCTCAAAAAAATAAAAAGCAAAAAATAGAAAAAATATATATTTTTTAACTTGCCAGAAATGGCTGTTGCTAGACAGATCGTCCTAATCTGCCACCTCGTACACCGCGGTGGTCTTCAGTCCTCAGTCTTCTCCTTCTCACGTTGTCTTCTGGGGAATGGGGCGCACTGTGTTCTGGGAACTGTGTGTATCCCAGAACACAGCGCGCCCCATTCACAAAGCGCAGCGCGACTCGCGCATGCACAGTAAAAAACGGCCAGTGAAGCCGCAAGGCTCCACTGCCCGTTTCCCTTTATTAAGATGGCGGCGTTGGCACACGATCCGGCGGACGGATCTGCCTCGGGTGGCCGACATTGCTAGCTCCCTGGACAGGTAAGTGTCCTTATTAAAAGTCAGCAGCTACAGTGCTTGTAGCTGCTGACTTTTAATTTTTTTTTTTTTTTTTACCGGCCCTCCCCTTTAATGTTTTAAATAAATGTGAGTTGTATACTAGCTGGGGTGGAGAGGTTCATTTTAATCCCTTGTATACTGCACTATCGGAGGCACTTTCTATTTTTTTTCCCCATGTATTGTTGAAACTAGTGGCAGCTAATGTGGATTACATTGGATCCAAGTCTGAAGTAGCACAGTGGGTGGAACCCTTATCAGATTTGCACTATTATCTGGAGAGTCCAATAGAGGTCACCAAGGACCAGCGAGGATTTCCTGGAGGGATTGTTGCACATTGTGCAAGGCGTGTTTGACCCTCTTTAGGGTCTTGCAAGGAGGTGATCGAGTAGAATATGTGGTGGTGGGAGCACTATGCATATAGAGGCTGTGTGAAGTAAAGAAGTACTTTGCGTTTCTCTGCATGTTAACGGAAGAAATGATAACTTAATTATTGGACTTTTTGTCTTTAAACACTTTTGTTGCACATCATTGTTGTCGTTTTATTTTATTATTGATGCAGCGCTGTCTCATTTATATTTTCTTTCTATGCATATGCCAGATTTGAGTGTATGCATATGGAACTTATGGCTGGATTTGTGTGAATGTATATGGAACTGATGGCCAGGGTCGTATGCTTATGGAATTGATGGCCGTGACTGCTGAGGTGCAATGGGCCTAGGTCCCGATTAACGTAACACCATGGGATCAAATTCCCCCACCACCCCTTGCCCTTTAACCCATTAAATAAGACACAACCATTAGGTTGGAAAGGGCAAGGCCACAGCTTTATTAACTCTAACACATAACATGTAAACATCATCTTTGACTCAGAAATGACAATGGATGCACAAATAGGATCAGTAGTCAGCGGATCTCACCATCTCCTCCGCCTGCTACGTAGACTCATCCCCTTCATTCCAAAAGAGGACAAGGCAGCGGTAGTTGGATTGGTCATTAATTCACGACTCAACTACGCAAACTCCCTCTACATAGGACTACCCCAATATCAACTTGCGCACTTACAACTCATCCAAAACACGGCGACAAGACTGATAACTGGAAAAAAAGCCCTGGGAATCCATCTCCACCGCCTGGAGGAGCCTACATTGGCTAACCGTAAAGAATCGGATTACATTCAAGACCCTCTGCCTCACCCACAAATGCATACAAGGAAACGCTCCCCAATACCCACGCGAGAAGATAACACACTACACACCCAATCGCAGTCTTCGATCATCTAACCAAAACCACCTCCTCATTTCCAAATCCCGCTACAAATGAAAGGGAGAACGAAGATTCGCAGTCCAAGGACCACGGCTATGGAACGATCTACCGACTTACATCCGTAATGGATGAAAACCATCAGGCGTTCAGGAAAAAACTCAAGACCTACCTTTTCTAAGAAGCTAGACAACAGAGGCTGATCAAGCGCCTTTAGGCGATTCAGTTCGCAATTGCAGCGCTATACAAATCATTCATTCATTCATATTTAACCAGTGCCAGTCACAGTCATACTGTGAGCACTCAACCAAAAGGGGGAAGTAGGGGTCTGTCCTTGCCATAAGTGGTGGACAGACAGCCTACTTCCAATTTTCCATCAAGGGCATAGCCCATTACAGCAACATTAACTGCTGGCAAGGTCAAGAAAACTGCAGCAAGTTGTGACCTACCATAACAGAAAAGAGGGGCGGGAGGGTGGGCAGCTCTTCCAACGACTTCTCCGAAAGACCCAAAATTCCCTGTGGGCACATGTTCCCTGAGCTCAGGTTCATCCCATCCCCCATATTTTAACCAATCGTTCTCTTTGTCCCGGCACCTAGCCATGCCCCCATCAGTCAAGGCTCTCTTTCCCTAGGGAGGTGGCTCAAGAGGCCTTCAGAGTCTAGTATACACATATGGAATTGATGGCTGGAGTCTAGTATACACATATGGAATTGATGGCCGGAGTCTAGTATACACATATGGAATTGATGACTGGAACCAAGTGTATGCATATGGAGCTAATGGCTGGATTTGAGCGTATGCATAAGAAAATGATGGCTGGCTTTCCCATAGCGTCAGCAGGGGTTTATTGGTGTCTCTTTAGAGTTTGTGAAGCACTAGTGACCTTATATCCGGGATCAACCTATAAGCGGCTGTACTGTTGCTCATTTATTTGAGGTCATACACAACCGATAGCGTACAGGCCAGATCTCCGCTCTTGGAGTCCTCTTACTTTTTCCATCTTCCGCAGCAGCAGCTGGTTTATATATCTCTCGCCATGTAATCAGTGTTTCCATAAAGACTTCTATTTTCTATGGAACCTCGGTGACCTGGCGGCGGTATCAGGAAACTGGAAGAGGAGAGCGGGGATTGTGAATGTTTCCTTTTGTTAAGTTTCTTCCTTTCAGCACAGGAGATAAGATTAACCAGCCTTGTTTTTTTGCTGGGACAGAGTCTCGTGTTGTCCACATGTACCACAGCAAGTATTCAAGAAGTTAAAGCGGACTTTTCAGTAATCTTACTTGTCAGCATGAATACATTTCACAGTATAAGGTTTTAAAAAATCTTTACCTTCAATTATTAAAAGCTCCAGTCAGGGACTTTACCTGGGCTGAGAGGATGGCATTTCCTCAGTCTACTCTGCTGCAGGAAGCAGACTAGGGCCTCATGCACACAGGGCGTCTGTTTAGCCCCTCTGAAAGCCAGAACTCCTGGCAAGAGAAAAGCTGCTTTCAAAAATGCAGTAAAATGTGCGTTTTAAGCGTGCCAAACGTTTGAGCATTAATGCATCCATTAGCCAGAATATTAATGTAAATTGCCCATTGGAATGCATTTACGTTCAAATGATAGACACGTCCAGCGTTTAGGCATGTTTAGGTGTGTTTACCGCATGTATAGGTGCGTTTTTTTTTTGCTCTTCAGCTCCTTTCCTGAACGCATCTTTTGGCATTTTTCATTTCTTTATCAAGGTAACAGCTTGACACCACGGTGCTAAGGGATTCTGTAGAGACCAAACTGACTGCTGCAAGGGGTGGGCAGGAGAGGCGGCTGCCCTGGGCACTGTGTCATCATTTGAGTTGGGGGGGGGGGGGGGGGTGCCGCAAGGAGATTGAGGGGAGATTTGTATTGGGAGGGGGAATTTGGAGAGTGGCAGGGGGTAAGAATTGTTCTAGCAATTAGAAAAATGCCTTACCCTGATAGACGACTGAATGACCACTAGCTCCCTTAAACTCAACGAATCGAAAACAGAACTTCTTATTCTACACGCAGACCAAAACTCCCGAACCAACCATCTTTGGGCAGACAATCTCCCCAAGGACCAAGGTCAAGAGTCTCGGAGTAATTTTTGACTCAGAGATGTCAATGGATGCACAAATCGGAGCAGTAGTCAGTGGTTCTCACCATCTGCTCCGCCTGCTACGCAGACTCATCCCCTTCATTCCAAAGGAGGACAAAGCAGCGGTGGTTGGAACAGTCATTAATTCACGACTTGACTATGCAAATTCCCTTTTACATAGGATTACCCCAATATCAACTTGCGCGCTTACAACTCATCCAAAACACGGCGGCAAGGTTGATAACAGGAAAAAAAACCTGGGAATCCATCTACCCCTCCCTGAGGAGCCTACACTGGCTAAACGTAAAGAATCGGATCACATTCAAGACCCTCTGCCTCACCCACAAATGCGTTCATGAAGACGCTACACAATACCTACGCTAGAAGATAACACACTACACACAAAATCGCAGTCTTCGATCGTCTAACCAAAACCTCCTCCTCATTCCCAAATCCCGCTACAAAGCAAAAGGGGAACGGAGATTCGCTGTCCAAGGACCACGGCTATGGAACGCTCTACCAACCGACATCCGCATGGAAGAAAACCATCAGGCCTTCAGGAAAAAACTCAAGACCCACCTCTTCTAAGAAGGGTGACAACAAAGCACCAATACAGCGCCTTGAGGCGATTCAGTTCGCATTGTAGCGCTATACAAATCATTCATTCATTCTAGGAGGGGAAATTTGCGGGTGGTGTGCTAGGAGTGGTATTTTGGGGGGATGGGGATTTGTGCTAGGGGTGCAGATCTTTGGGGTTTGTGCTAGAAAAGCTGATATGGTAGAAGGCGGAGGGAATTTTTATGCTAGAAGGGAATTTTTGTGGAGGGGAGAGGGGGGGGATTTTTAGCAGGGGGCAGATTTGTGCAGAGAAGAGGGGGAATTTTAAGGGGATAAGCATGCAGATTAGTGCTTTTTTGAGAGGGGGGGGGGGATTTTTGCTAACACATAAAGCTCATACATCTTGGAGGGGTGTCGCGGTTTTGTATGTTCACCCTGGGCTGTAGATGATCGTGGCCCGGTTTTCTATTGAATAGTGCCCTCCGTCAAAGTGCCCGCCATATGGAAGGCCACTCCAGCTGATTTCCCGATCAGCTGGTGTGACATCACCATAGCACATGCGCACACCGTAAGAGGCATTTTTTTTTTAGACAGGAGATACCATTTGACTGGCAGAATTTAAAGCTATGCCAACAGCGGAGGGAGACCGTAGATGTCAGATTGTGCATCGCTGTTGCGGGGCGGGTTTACAGTGTGCTCAAGGTCGGGTTTTGCCTGTGTTGCAGGGCGGGTTTGCTGTGTTGAGCGGTGGGTTTTGGCACAATCTGACATCTACCGTCTACCTCCACTGTTTGCATAGCTTTTAATTCTTCCAGTCAAATGGTATCTCCTGTCGAAAAATGCCCCCTACAATGTGCGCATGCGCTATGGTGACGTCACGCCAGCTGATTGGGAAATCAGCTGGAGTGGCCTTCCGTACTGCGCATGCACGGGCACTATTTCATAGAACCCCGGCACTGATGCCCAAACAGAACTAGTGCATAGCGTCTTTGAGATCGGGTACTCTTAAAACTGCATAAAGTGCATTGCCAACAGCCCTTTGTTAAACGATAAAATACTCACAAAAGCAATGGATGTAACAGCTTTGTACGAAACATGCCAGCTGGTTCACGATGTTCATTTGGACTACTGAAAACCTTCTGGTTCCTGAGTTTTCACACAGTGCTGTTAAATTGCTTTTGTGAGAATGTATTCTTTTACCCTTTAAAAAAGTGCTGTTAGTAATGCACTGGGCCAGTGATGGAGAACCTTGGCACCCCAGATGTTTTGGAACTACATTTCCCATGATGCTCATGCACTCTGCCAAATCGTAGATGCACATAATCGCTTTGGCTGCTTCCGACGTAACTACTAGGCCCCATGCAAACAAGATGTTTTTTTCCCCTCCCCTTGATGTCTACCGTGCTCCAGGAGAGGAAAAAGCAGCCTTATGCTGGCCATACATTGGTCGAATTCCGAACGCATTTTTTAAAAAAATTTTTTTGAAGATCCAAAAATTTTGTGCGCTTTTGTGATCCGATGGGGTCACCATTGATTTCAAAATGTGACCAACCATGCCTTCAATTCCATCTCGTGTTGGTACAGAAAATAATTTTCTGGGAATCCCTTTTTTTTTTTTTTTTCTTTTCTTTTGCCCATGCTCAATTTCTTTTTCGATTTTTATATTTCTCACACGATTTTCCCATTATTGATTTAGAAAATCCTTTGTTTTTGAAAATATTTTCAACATGCCCAATTTACTCAAATTCAGTGGCCACACGAAAATTGGCCGTTGCTGCAGCACACTAAAGGTGCAAAATTCGAATGTAAATATAGCCTGCCTTAAAGCGGTTGTATAGTGTTGTTTTTTTTTTTATTTTTTTAACTTTTACCTACAGGTTAGCCTATAATAAGGCTTACCTCTAGGTAAAAAAATATCTCCTAAACCTGTATGGTTTAGGAGATATTCCCCTCGCAATGAACCGCTGACTGCAGCGGCGCATGCGCACCGGGGATTCTCGGCTGAAAGCCCGGCAGCCACTAGACCATGCGCGGGAGTGACGATATCACGGTTCCGGTCACTCACAGCGCCGGAGCCGCGATACCCGGAAGACACGCCGAGTGAACATGTCGGCTCCCTCGGCGTGGATCGGGCAAGATGTCGGGGGCCTCGTTCTAAGGTAAGTATTTCATAATGAGCTAGTATGCGGTGCATACTAGCTCATTATGCCTTTTCCCTTGCAGGTCTGAAAAAAATAAAAATAAAAATTCAGCGGGTATACAACCGCTTTAACCACTTGCCGACCAGCTACCATTGTCATACAGTGGCAGGTCGGCTCTTCTGCGTGAATCGCTGTAGCTGTACAGTGTCTCATGCAGGCGGGCGGACTCCATGTCCGCCGGTGACCCACGATCGCCTAGTACAGAGGCAGAACTGGGATCTGCCTATGTAAACAAGGTGATTTCCCATTCTAAATTCCAAAATGTGATAAATAAATGTTCAGTGAATGAAATTTTATAATTTGGTCCACAAGTAAATATATAATAATAAACTCTGCAGGTGTTCGTGACGGTGTAGGTTAGTACCAAAAAAAAAAGGCATTCAAGTTTCAATAGACACCGATGATGAATGGTGCTTATGTCAACTTATGATCAAATCCAGGAATCAATGTGACTTTACTTGACAAACCCACCACCATAAGAAGTGTGCGCTTACCCGCTGCACAGACAGATTATGCCACCCAGGGCCTTTTCCTCAAATGGAATGCGACCGCATATTTTATATGTTTTAGCTATATTCATGCATTTTTGGCGTTTTGTGTTTTATTATTATCTTGAATAAAAGTACCCAGCGGGTTTTACCTAATGGCCATCTCAATATTTTTTCTTTGAGCCACAATTGCACCAACATCCGTTGTATTGCTGCAAGTTTCTAGCGGAGAATTTGCAACAAGCTCCCAGCGGAGGATTCGTGCTGTTTTAAACTCCGACCAGAGGACCTCTCATAGATGTGACGATCAATCCATTTGAGGAAAAGGACCTGGCTGGGCAAAACGACCCCAAAAGTGGAATTTTTAATGCCCTGTGTGCACAAGCCTGACATTGGCGGCAGTGCCAGCTTGTAAACAGACTGCCAGCCACTGTTGCTGTTGGAGTTTTACACCCCCCCCCCCCCAGATTATTAGCAGAAGTGAATCGGGCAGATGAATCAATTGGCCAATCACTCCTTGATGCAAAAAACAACATTTTCAGGGGGTGTGAACTCGCCTGCTTGTTAGCTAATGTGCCCCTGTACATGTAGACACTTCAGTGCGTTTTTATGCACAGCGTTCTGGGGTGGAAAGAAAATGGCCCAGGCACACGATTTTTGCACAAACACTCCTAAATGCATATAAACAGGGCTTTTTTTCAGCAGGAACGCAGTTCCAGCACAGAATGTATGTGATGGCAAGGGGTACTAGAGTGTGCTGGAAAGTCTACTGATGCTGGCTGCTGGGGGGGGGATCTATTGTTGTGGGGGGGGGGGGGTCTAGTGTTGCTGGGAAGGTTTATTTATGGTGGAGGATATATTGTTGCTAGAGGGGGGGGTTAATGGTTGCTGGGATGGATCTACTGTTGAGGGAGGGGTCTATTGTTGCTCGCTGCTGGGAGATCTGTTGTTGCTAGTGGGGGTCTATTGTTGCTGGGGTGGGGGTATTTTGTGTGACGGCTCTATTGTAGCTGGGGGTCTATTATTGATGGAGGAGGGTGTCTATTGTTGGCTGCAGTGGATCTATTTTTTGCTTTTCTTGTTATCGTTATCAAATTCTATACAAATTACTTGATTCTGTATTCTCTAAAAGGGATGGTACTGGAAGGTGGGTAGGGGTGGAACCAAGGGACGGTGCTCGGGGGTGGAACCAAGGGACGGTGCTCGGGGGTGGAACCAAGGGACGATGCTCGGGGGTGGGTAGGAGGCAGGGACTGGGTGATTTCAAAAGGTGGCAGTACCTGCACCTATTCCCTGAGAAAAAAAAACCTGCATATAAACAAGCATAAATGCACACTTATGTGCGTAAATTTATTCTGATGATTAGAATACTTTCTAGCCAATAGAATAAATTCATGCGCAAATGCTTCTAAATGCCATACGCATATAAATTATCCTAAACGCAAGTGGAAAGAGCACAAATCATTTTTATCGGCCAACTTCTGGCGGCATAATTTCCTATGCCCATGTGCGGGAGGACTTGCTGATCTTTCTCACAAAGTTGGCCCACCCATTGAAAATGATGATGAGCCTTCAATAATAATAGAGGTCGGGGGGGACAAACCAGTGCTAAAAGTACAGGCATTATAGATGTATAAAAAAAAAAAACACAACTGTGTATAATAACATAACCTCTTTTAACTTGCAGTTCATCCCTATAAAATATAAATCGACTTTTGTCATTCCGTGCAATCGTTTTATATAAATAATTTATACATCATGGAAAGTTCTTCCAGATCCTCTGTGTCCTCAAAGCACATAATTCTTATTTTAAGATGTTTTTCCATTTCATTTTAATTTCCTGTCTTTAAGCTGAGCTTGTTGTGTAAGGGAGCATGTTTTCGGAGGTGTTTTCAAGACCTAAGAGATTAATCTAATCCTTATTTAATGGCTGCGAACCTCCATTTCTTGAATTGTGGTGTGGTAGCGCAGCAATTATTGAGTGACACAAACTCAGAAAATTCTCAGCAGTTCTGTGTTTTTCTATGTAAGCTGTAAATGAGAATTATTTAGGAATCTCACGTGCATACACTATTAATATGCTGCTTGTTTTATATTTTGATTGTTGCTTTTGTGATTTAGCATCCCTGCTTAATGAGCGCCTCTTGTACTAAGCTAGGGGTCTCCAATCTTTATTGTAAATTTTTCAGAGTCCCCCTTATACTAGACCCCCCCCTTACATCAGAGTTCCCTTTACTTCAGGGTCCCCTTTGGCGTCCCCTTTACTTCAGTGTCCCCTTTGGCGTCCCCTTTACTTCAGGGTCCCCTTTGGCGTCCCCTATACTTCAGGGTCCCCTTTGGCGTCCCCTATACTTCAGGGTCCCCTTTGGCGTCCCCTATACTTCAGGGTCCCCTTTGGCGTCCCCTATACTTCAGGGTCCCCTTTGGCGTCCCCTATACTTCAGGGTCCCCTTTGGCGTCCCCTATACTTCAGGGTCCCCTTTGTAGTCCCCTTTGGCATCCCCTACACTTCAGGGTCCCCTTTGGAGTCCCCTATACTTCAGGGTCCCCTTTGGCGTCCCCTATACTTCAGGGTCCCCTTTGTCGTCCCCTATACTTCAGGGTCCCCTTTGTCGTCCCCTATACTTCAGGGTCCCCTTTGTCGTCCCCTATACTTCAGGGTCCCCTTTGTCGTCCCCTATACTTCAGGGTCCCCTTTGTCGTCCCCTATACTTCAGGGTCCCCTTTGTCGTCCCCTATACTTCAGGGTCCCCTTTGTCGTCCCCTATACTTCAGGGTCCCCTTTGTCGTCCCCTATACTTCAGGGTCCCCTTTGTCGTCCCCTATACTTCAGGGTCCCCTTTGTCGTCCCCTATACTTCAGGGTCCCCTTTGTCGTCCCCTATACTTCAGGGTCCCCTTTGTCGTCCCCTATACTTCAGGGTCCCCTTTGTCGTCCCCTATACTTCAGGGTCCCCTTTGTCGTCCCCTATACTTCAGGGTCCCCTTTGTCGTCCCCTATACTTCAGGGTCCCCTTTGTCGTCCCCTATACTTCAGGGTCCCCTTTGTCGTCCCCTACACTTCAGGGTCCCCTTTGGCGTCCCCTATACTTCAGGGTTCCCTTTGTCGTCCCCTATACTTCAGGGTCCCCTTTTGGAGTCCCCTTTACTTAAGGGTCCCCTTTGGCGTCCCTTATACTTCAGGGTCCCCTTTGGAGTCTCCTATACTTCAGGGTCCCCTTTGGCGTCCCCTATGGCGTCCCCTATACTTCAGGGTCCTCTTCAGAGTCCTTTCTTATATCAGGGTCCTCTTCGTTCATTCCTTTACATCAGGATTAGGGCTGCAACTAACGATTATTTTCATAATCGATTAGTTGGCCGATTATTGTTTCGAATAATCGATTAATCGGTTAATAACCTTAAAAAAAAATGTGTGATGTATAATTTAGTTAATATGTAAAGTTTTTAAAAAAAGGCAATTTATTCCTCATTATCTCTATGCAGTGGTAAATATAAATAACCAACTATATGGTTAGGGAGCAAAATATTTACTCCACTCTGAGAATAACAGACAGAAGAGATATATACTTTTTTTGACCAATTAGTTGTTGGGCAGATTAAAAAACACAAATTGCTGCAAAAACGCATTACATGCTTTTCTGCAGCTTCTCCATTGAAGTATATTTAACCGTTTTGCTTTAAAATAAAGTCCCTGACCCTTTCCAAACAGCAGCGGCTGAAAAAAAGCATAGATGTGAACGTGTCCCATAGGAAACCATGTAAAATAAACTGTAGTGCGTTTCTGCAAAAAGCACCAAAAAACACATAAAGTGCGAACCAGGCCTGAGACATTTAGTAACATAATGGGGGTTAAAAAAAACTAAAATTAGCCCTTTATAGTCCAACAAAAAAAAAAAAGCAGATAATCACTACTGTAGGGGTACATTTTTTTTACTGTAGAACTGTGAAAGTAATATTTACAGTAGCGATTATTTGCTCTTTTTATACTAATAAAGGGCTCATTTTAGTTTTTTTTAACCCCATTATGTTACTGGCCGATTAATCTATTATGAAAATAGTAATCGATTCATTTCATAATCGATTAGTTGTTTCAGCCCTAATCAGGATCCCCCCTTAAATTGGGGTACCCATCAATTCCCCCCTTACAGAGTCTAACGTTCTGTATCAATAAAATGTTCTTGGCTTCTGTTAAAGCATTTTAAAAATGAGAATATGGAATGAAATATTTTTAGATGCGGAGTTTCATCATGCCTCATTACTGCCTAATGTTGCCAACTGCTGGTTTGTTTTCCTGGAAAGACTGATGTTCTAAGACAGATCATGTAAGGGTTTATAGTAAGAGCAGTTCACACATTGTAAATTATCTGTGATGTAAGTCGCTTTAAACGGCAAAAAATTTTCCGGTGCCAAAAAGAGAATCCTCGATTTCCCCCGCACTGCATACTAGCTCATTATGAAATACTTACCTTAGAACGAGGCATCGGTAACTCACCTGGTCCACGCCGAGGTCGCCGACATGTTGCCTCGGCGTGTCTTCCCGGTATCGCGACTCCAGCGCTGTGAGTGGCTGGAGCTGCGATGTCGTCACTCCCACGCATGCGCATGGGAGACTTCTTCCCGGCAAGGTTCGAATTCTGCCGGCCTTTCAGCGGAGAATCCCCGGTGCGCAAATGCGCCGCTGCAGTCAGCGGCGCATTGCACGGGGAATATCTCCTGAACCGTACAGGTTTAGGAGATATTTTTTTTTTACCTACAGGTAAGCCTCATTATAGGCTTACCTGTAGGTAAAAGTCAATTTTTGGACTTTACAACCACTTTAAAATGCTGAAATCTCCACAAAGACTGGAACATCAGTTTTGGGTGAACTGACCCTGTACTTGGTGCCATGATCAGGGAAGGTCGAGCAGTTGGCATTTCTTGATGTGGAGTTAAAGGAGTTGTAGAGGCAGAAGTTTTTTTTTTATCTTAATGCATTCTATGCATTAAGATAAAAAGCCTTCTGTGTGCAGCAGCCCCCCTCAGTCCCCCTAATACTTACCTGAGCTCCATCTCTGTCCAGCGATGTCCACGAGTGCTTTGGCTGTCCAAGATGCTCCTCCTGATTTGGCTGAGACACAGCAGCAGCGCCATTGGCTCCCACTGCTGTCAATCAAAGTCAGCTAGCCAATCAGCAGGAAGTATCCAAGAACTCTGGACAGCCGCACACTGGAAGAAGATAAAATCCTGTGTTTATTTAAAAAAGGAGTCACATCACATCTAGTCACAGCTAGCCAATCAGGGGAGAGAGAGGGCGGAGCTAGGTCTGGGCTCCATGTCTGAATGGACACAGGGAGCTGTGACTCAGCTCGGGTTCCCCCATAGCATGCTGCTTGCTGTGGGGGCAGTGAACAGGAGGGAGGGGACAGGAGCGCAGAAGAGGGACCCAAGAAGAGGAGGATCGGGGCTGCCCTGTGCAAATCGACTGCAGAGCAGGTAAGTATAACATGTTTGTTATTTTTAGAGAAAAAAAAAAAAAAAAAACAAGACTTTACAATCACTTTAATCATCACTGGATGCCCAATGGGAGACATGGAGGGCATCAAAAGAAAATCGCAGTAGAACGAGGAGGGGGATCGTGCACATTGCATCCCTGTAGGAAAACAATTAAAGTCCATCTCCGGTAAACTTGTAAGACCCACTGCAAGGCGTTTTTTGCGTTTTTTAGTGCACTTGTTAAAGTAGATTTACTTACCTGCTCCGCCTCTCTGCTAGACCAGTCCCTGCAGTGTTTTCTCCCCCCATGATCCATTAGTCTCATGTCCTGACATCATAAAGATTGATGCAGGGTCTGTAGTCCTGCATTGGACGTGAAGCACTGGAGCATGGCAGAGCACCAACTGCCGAGGATCAGAAGATCAGGTAAATAACAGGGCTTTTACTCTCCCCTATACTTAAAAGAGAAGTATGGGATTTATTTTTTATTTTTTTACTTGAATCATACTTACCTAGCTGGGTGCAGTATTGGTCCCCCGCTGGCTCAAACACTGTTGATCGCTTGGTCTTCAGGGCTCCGTGAGCCGAGAACTGTTGACTGTCAGTCACCGCTGTCTGCTCTGCCCCTCCTTCCTCGCTCACAGGAGTACTGGGCTGTGGTGGGTGGGGCGGCTGGCTGGCTCAGGCTCTCAACGGCTCACTAAGAGGCTAAGCCAGTTGCTGGTCCCAATTACGATCTTTCCCGGGCCTAGACTGGCTTTGTGATGTCAGCCGCTGCAGCCCGCTGTCTTCTGAAAATGGGTCACAGGAGTGCAGAACAAACTGAACTCCAGTGATCCACAGGAGAAGTACATCCAAACGAGCTTTGACTGTTCTTCTCCTTTAAATGAGCACATGCCCTGGAAGAAGTCCTTTTGTCGATGAAACCGGTTGGACTGAGCTGTATGTTCCTGTTATCACGCATTTTACATGTTTGGATGTTCTGTGGTGGCCGTCTTCCATTTTTTAACACTATTTGGATCTGACTACAAGATTATTGTTTGGGTGGAGTCCCCTGGATGCTCTGGAGCTGTTCCTGAGGTGGTTTCTTTGTATATCCCTTGCTGATGACCCCTACCGGGACATATTCATCAAGCCTGTTTGACCCTTCGTAATAAAAGGTCCAGGCTTTCTGGTAAGAGTCCAACATATTCTGATGGTTCACTTGGTGAAGGGATTGGATAGCCTTATCCATATTTGAATAATGGAGTTTGCCATTTGACCATTATGGTCCATTTGAAAGACTGATTTTTCTGGACTGTTTTATATATATATATATATATTTTAATTTATATATTTCATTTATTTTTATTTTTATTATCAATCACTGTAGCGCAACACACCTTTTTTGGTCACTAAGAGGCTAAGCCAGGTGCCGGTCCAGGCATGTGGGCTGATCCTGATCACAATCTTTCCCGAGCCTGGACCGGCACTGTGATGTCAGCTTCCGCCCACTGTCTGCTAAAACCGGGTCACAGGAGTGCAGAATGAACTGCATTCCTGTGATCCACAGAAGTATAGCCAAATGAGCTTTGACTGTACTACTCCTACTTTTAAACGAGAAGATAAGCCCTACTGCATTGTAGGTCATTCAAGTTTCCCACAGTTGGGTTGTAAGCGGTAAGTATGTATGCTTAATGTGATGGAAAAAGCTCACCCATCACAAATCGGTTAATTTCCACTTTCCAGTGGTTGTAAACCTTTACTTCTACACAGTGATGTGACTGGACTCATGTGATACACAGAGATGAAAAAAATCCTCCTACATACTGTACATTGGTTTTGTTTATCTGCAGTCTTCTCTTCTCTTTACATCCATTCAAAGTGCTGAATTTATAAAGCTTGTCTGAGAGTTCAGAAAAAAGGGGGAGGAGAACTGGAGTTACACTTTGCAAATCTCAGTGAGGGGAGCTCTGAGAGCTGATTGGAGGGAAGGGACACACCCCCTTCAAGCAGGAACGGAGCTGAGGCTGTCAATCAGCTGGAGGTCCCTCCTTGTCGCCATTTTTCTCTTGATGTCAGGAAAACTTGTAAGAGGTGATTCCTGCTGAAAGCAGAGGAACGAGGCAGAAGACGAGGCACTTTTAATTGAGGCAATTAGAGGGATATGCTTTGTTCATATTTCATGTCTGAGGTTAACAAGCACTTTAAAAACAATGTAAAAGCTTGTACTTTGTGGCGCTAACGTACACATACAGTAGGTGCCTGCGCTGTGCATTGGGGTGGTTTGTGTTAAACAATGTTGAAGGTCCAGTTTGCTGTGTGTTGGCATCCCATTCAGAATAAAAGTTGCATATAGTGACCATTGAGAATTCGGGAAAGGTGAAACTTGATTGGTCACTATGGGCAGCTATTCTATTTTTGTGCTCATTTTCTTTTCTCAATTTAAAAAAAAATAAACTCCCATGTGACTGCGGAAACGTAAAAATTCTTGAACTGAAGTTAATTTCTGATGCGTAATTATAATGTCATTGACACGGTTGACACGATCATCGTCCATATAAATGACATCTCCTGTCAAGTTTCATTCTGTCATTATTCCAGGCAAAGTCTATTTTAGATCTGAGCTATTTTTCCATTGCTTAATAGGTGTCATCGAGCAGTCATAGGATATAATTATAGAGCTGTTTAATATAAGCTGCAGATGTTTAATATTTGTGTTTGACCGCACGTTTCTCAGTTGACCTTGAAGAATGTGTGCGTTTTGTTGTATAACGTTCCCTAAAGGATAACTCTAATGCTGCGTACACACGGTCGGAATTCTCATCGGAAAAAGCTCTGATGGCTTTCCCGGCGGAATTCCGACAGAATTTTGCTCAAACTGTCTTGCCTACACACGGTCACACCAAATTCCAACGGTCAATAACACAGCGGCATAAAACACATTAGACTGCAATATAAAAGGGAAGTTAAATGCTTCTGAGCATGCGTCGAATTGTTTCCGAGCATGCGTCGGAATTTTGCGTGTCGGAATTGCATACACACGATCGGAAAATCCGATAGAAAGGTTTTCCGTCGAAAAAATTAAGAACAGGTTCTCAATCCAAAGTCCGTCGGAAATTTCGACAGAAAAAGACGGTTGGGCATACACACGGTCGGAAAATCAGATGAAAAGCTCCCATCGGACTGTTTCCATTGGAAATTCCGACCGTGTGTACGCGGCATTAGACCCTGTTCCTTAAAGTGACTTGGCCTAAGATTAAATAGATTTACAGGTTTATCATCACTGGAAGACCTTTTAGATTGAAGACCTTTTCATCCTTTTATGCATCTCGGTGCTGCTGATCTCCTCCAACTTTGTTCAGCCACCTCTTGTCTACATTCCCCCTTCAGGGGACATGGCTGATTGCCCCTCTCCCAGCAATTATACTCACCCATCTGTAGTCTTTACTATAACATTGGAAAATATGCTCCATTGTTCAGGTAAAGCTGGGCTTCCAGGCATGGGGGAGCATGATCCACCACATGTGACAGTGGTCAGACCTGAGTGACCAGTCACAAGGCCCCATCGCTGTCACATGGGGAGGCTCAGTCATCCATCTAGGTGCCAACACCATGTGACATCAGATCTTAATCAGAGTTGACTTCTACAGCGGGGAGGCAGCGAAGGAGCATGGGAGGGTACAGCCATTGCAGCCAAGGTTCCTCCAGAGGTTGCCAGGGGTTCTTAAGCTACAAGCCAGGATGTAATGATGGAGCATTAAAGAAATCAACAAAGTAGATATATACTCATGAAGGCATCATCCCATATAAGTCTAGTCTAATTATTTCAGATTCCTTGAGCTGTGGCTGACTGAACGCTCACCTGATGGTGGCTACTTAATTCTGAAGCCAAGGTCACTTGGCAGAATACTGATTAAATAATTTTGGCATGGGTTCCTGAAGATCTGAATATTATTTCAAGAGTTGTTCTGGGGTAAAAAAAATTAAGAACATCTGGATGGGTGAACGGACCTTCCTGGGTGGGGTGGGGGGCTATTAGCAAAATGCAGGAGCACATTCTCATGAGATTTTGAGGGCCCAACTTTCCTGGGAGGGAGGGGTTAGGCAGTGAGACATAGGAGACATCTCTATGAAATGGACTGAAGTCACGGCCAGGGCAAATACTTGTAAGTACAAGTACAAATACTTTTCGGCAGTTACTTTTGAGTGTTTTTTTTTTTTTTATTATTTTATTTGGAGAGTGGGGGCTGTTATTAAAGTGGGCCACAAAAATTTAATGTACCGTATACACTCGAGTATAAGCCGACCCGAATATAAGCCGAGGCACCTAATTTTACCACAAACAACTGGGAAAACGTATTGACTCGAGTATAAGCCTAGGGTGAGAAATGCGCAGCTACTGTAAGTGGAAAAGAGGGTCAACAATGCCCATGTGCAGCCTCACTGTGCCCATTTGCATGCCTCACTGTGCCCATTTGCAGCCATAGGTCCCCCAAACTTCAAACTTGGTAGTTAAAGGTTCCTAAATGCCCCCTAGCTGCAGCCAAAATTTGGGTCTCTGGACCCAAAGGGTCCCGAAATGACATTGCTGCAGATGGACACAGTTGACCGACTTTGGGGCCTCGTATCTCGGGGCTACTTGGTGCTAGGAACCCCAAATGTGGATATGTTGTAATGTTCCACTGGGTTTGCACACCAAATTTGGGGTTCCTAGCACCAAGTGGCCCCGAGATACGAGGCCCCAAAGTCGGGTCGGAAAATGTCAAGCACTTTTCTGCCGCAAAAAATGACATTTTCCAACCTGACTTTGCGGCCCCGTATCTTTTGGGGTTCCTAGCACCAAGTGGCCCCGAGATACAGGGCCGCAAAGTCGGGTCGGAAAATTAAATCTTTTGCTGCAGAAAAGTGCTTGACTTGAGTATAAGTCGAGGGGGGCACTTTCAGCACAAAAAAATGTGCTGAAAAACTCGGCTTATACTCGAGTATATACGGTAAATACTTGGGCAGTGACACTGATCAAAACACCTATGCAAAATAATGGAGAGCCTGAAAACATGACCTGTTGGGGCGCCTTGAGGGCTGGAGTTGAGAAACACTGGTCTAGACCGTCACTTGGACAAGTTACATTATGAGGTTGAAACAGAGTGGGACATGCTGAAAAACTTTTGTCTATCAGAATACAACGTCCTGGTGGGAAGAAATTCCTCCATTCAATTTGATTATGTGGATGGAGGAATCTGTACTTCTTTTTTTTATTTTTTTATTTTCTTTTTTTATCATTCAGCCCCATGGCTGAACAAAAAAAAATAAAAAAACAAACAGTCTATGGCCAGCTTAACTCATTCTCTGGATAGTCTTGGTCAATGGTGGTGCAATAGTCAAACTATAATGACACAAAACTGCTGTCAGACTAACCTCCCTGGCGGTATGATTCTGTCTGGAATTTTGTACCAAAGCGGTACAATTATTTTGCATGGAAATTTGGCGTTTTATATTGTAGGCATGCAATTCTTATGAATAACTCACTTAAATCTGTCCGAACCAGAGTCTAGTAGACATCCCGGGTATGATAAAGTATGAAACACAAAATCATAAATTATAATATATAATAAAAATATATATAAAAATGATTCAATAATGTAATCAAATCAAAAACACTGAAATTTGCTCAGTTGCAGAATAGTCGCTGTCATTAAATTTAGTGTTTGATGATAAATTGTGATTCTAATTTATTATCAGTGTTTTCTAGCTGGTCTAAAACCACTTTTGACATAAAGGGACACTTTTTGGTTGCTATGGACAATCTCCAGTTTCCAGGCAGAATTTTTTTTTTTATTATATAAAATGACATGCAGGGCACTGGGCAGACCACTAGGGACAAAGGGGATGTGTATTTTTTGTATACAGTACTGTAATCTGTAAGATTACAGGACTGTATGTGTGTTGTGTTTTTAAACTTTTTTGAATTTGGCGCCGATCTCCGCTCCCGTGTGTCGGAACGTCGCAGGGAACGGAGATCAGCGGCACTCGGCACTGTGTGAATCGAGCGAGCAGACGGCTCGCACACACAGCGGGGAGACATCGCAGGATCCAGGGGATAAGGTAAGTAACTTCCCCCCCCCCTGTATCCTGCAACGCAACCCGAGTCTGGCTCAGGGTTACCGCTTTTGGTACTGAAGTTCCCGCCCCGAGCCAGACTCGGGATTACTGCCAGGGGGGTTAAGCAGGGATTGGGTGCTTTAATTTTTCAATGTTGAAGTATTATTTGATCATTTGATATCACAGATCAATATCTCACTACGGTTGGTCTTCACCGTCTTTCTATTGACCCTCTATTACTGACACCATTTACAAAGATTCCTGAATGCTGCTTTTCCATTTTAGTGGAACATTTTGCTATATGCTAGAACACATTTTCCTAGCATGGAAAGCATGCAAACCTCAGTTTTTTACATAATGTTCCGGGGTTGTGCAAGATGACCTTTTGTAATATGGTATTCTGTATTTTTTCGCCTGGCTCTCTAGGGCTGGAAAAAAAAAAAGGTTTCGAGATGTAGCTGTATGCCGGTTTCTGAATTCGCAAGAAGACATTTTCACTTTAAGTGGATGTACTGTTTCACTGAGAATAGGTTTCAATTTAGTTTTATTTTATTGACTAAGAATTTGGTAATATTATGCTACACGAAGGCTTCCAGCTGTCTTCAGGGGAATAATCAGCTGGGTTGTGGTTATGTGCCATCTTAAAGCTACTATGTCTCTGCCAGAAAAAAAATCTAAGAAATGCAACCTGCAGTAGAAGACTCT
Source organism: Lithobates sylvaticus (assembly GCA_028564925.1). Taxonomy (NCBI): domain Eukaryota; kingdom Metazoa; phylum Chordata; class Amphibia; order Anura; family Ranidae; genus Lithobates; species Lithobates sylvaticus. The sequence goes on along the minus strand of CM053027.1, from coordinate 48,139,548 downwards.
ACACTCCAGTCTCTGGCAGAATGTTCATCACTGACTTTTCTGGTGCTGGATGCTTGCATCCACAATCTGCCCCCCTTCCGATCACTATGACTCCATCCACCGACCCCACATCGCTGCAAAGCACAGAAATGGCACAAGGGCCAGTAGCAGGAGCCATTGAGTTAAAGGGGTTGTAAAGGTAAAAAAATTCTATGCATTAACCACTTCAGCCCCGGACCAATGGCAGCCAAAGGACCAGCCCCTTTTTGCGATTCGGCACTGCGTAGCTTTAACTGACAATTGCGCGGGCGTGCGACGTGGCTCCAAAACAAAATTGGTCCTTTTTTTCCCAAAAAAGCTTTCTTTTGGTGGTATTTGATCGCCCCTATTTTTTGCGCTATAAACAAAAATAGAGCGACAATTTTGAAAACAATGCAATATTTTTTGCTTTTTGCTATCCCCAAAAAATATATAAAAAAACATATTCCTCAGTTTAGGCCGATACGTATTCTTCTGCATATTTTTGGTAAAAAAAAGCAATTAGCGATTATTGATTGGTTTGCACAAAAGTTATAGCGTTTACAAAATAGGGGATGGTTTTATAGCATTTTCATTAATTTTTTTTTTTTTTTACTGGCGGCGATCAGCGATTTTTTTATTGTGACTGCGACATTACGGCGGACACTCATTTTTGACACATTTTTGGGACCATTGTCATATACAGCAATCAATGCTATTTAAATGCATTGTTTCCTGTATAAATGACAGTTGTAGTGAAGGGGTTAACCCTAGGGGGAGGGGAGGGGTTATGGGCTGTGACGTGTGTGTGTTTTTTTTTACATTAGGGGCGGGGCTGACGTCTGACGTCATTGATCGATGACCGGGAACAGCCAATCAATGACAGGCAGAGTAGGAAGCGCGGGGAGAGGTTGTTTACACATACCTCTCCCCGTTCTTCAGCTCCGTAACCCCGATCGCGGGACACCAGCGGCGATCGGGTCCGCTGGTCCCGCGGCCGGGGTCACGGAGCTCCCGACCGGGTCGCGAGCGCGCGACCCACAGGCAGGCAAATGCACGATCACGTACAGGTACGTGCTTTTGCCTGCCCGTGCCATTCTGCTGTGTATATATGCAGTGGGCGGTCGGGAAGCGGTTAAGGTGAAAAAACATCTGACACTGCCGGCCCCCCGTTTATACTTACCTGACCCCTCGAAAGTCCCGCGCTCGCCCCCATTGTTTTCTTCGCTGCTTACCCTGGCCGTTGATTGGCTAGAGTGGATGGATTAAAAGCAGTGCAGCCATTGGCTCACGCTGCTGTCAATCTCATCCAATGACGCGGCGCGCCGGGGGGCGGGCCTAGTGATACAGCGAGCGGCTATAGCCGCCGGCTGTATCACGGGAGCGCACCTGCAAGTACTCCACACTCGCATTTTTAGGTGAGAAGTACTTGCGGGGGAGGGGCCGAGACAGCCACCGAGGGACCCCAGAAGACCAGGTTCGGTGCCACTCTGTGCAAAACGAGCTGCACAGTAGAGTATAAGTATAACATGTTTGTTATTTAAAAAAAAAAAAAAAAATTCCTTTAGTGTTCCTTTTAAGTAGGGGGACCAGGCATCCAAGACCCGGACGTATTGAATGTTGAAGATTCTCCTGGAGACTTTAGTGTTTGAAGACTGCAAAGTTTGAAAACACCACCGGTTGGAGTGGTGCCTTTTTCTTAGTTTTCATTTTGTAGGGGTTCCTCTTGCTTTAAACTTCCCAATGTAGAAATGGAAAATTTTCTCTTCCTATAACTTGATGAAGAGGGTCCTGCATATGGGGGTGGTTGTTCAGTCATTTAGTTGTGTCCATCTCTCCGTGACCACATGGACCATAGCGCGTCAGGCTTTTCTGTCCTCCCCTGCTTCCCGCAGCTTGCTTAACTTCATGTTCATTGTTTCGATGATGCTATCTATCCATCTTGTTTTCTGTCTTCTCCTTTTTCCTTCCATGTTTCCCAGCATCAGGGTCTTTTCCAAAGAGTCCTCTATTCACATTAGGTGGCCGACGTATTAGAATTTCAGCTTCAGGATCAGTCCTTCCAGTGAATATTCAGGGTTGATTTCCTTCAAGATTGACTGGTTTTATCCTCTTGTTGTCCAAGGGACTTTCAAAAGACTTCTCCATCACCATAGTTCCAAAGCATCAATTCTTCAGCGTTCAGCCTTCCTTATGGTCCAACTTTCACAGCCGTAGGTTACTACTGGGAATACCATAGCTTTGTCTATATGGACCCTGCATTAGAATCAGTTAAAAATAAAAAAAAAGAAGCTTAGTACAGTGGTCTTTAAAATGTGGCCTGGGTGCTGAATGTGGCCCTTTGCTAGGCTTTATCTGCCCCTTGGGGCACTATTCCTCCACTGTCACCAAGGACTAGGCATTATTCCTCTCATTGACACCAACAATAGGGCACCATTTCTCCCACTGACTCCAGTGGTGGGGCACAATTCCACCCACTGATACCAACAATGAATTACTATTCCTTTCTGTAATAACAATTATGGGGTATTGTTTAACCCTTTCGCTGCCAAGCCTGAATGGGCTTGTATTATTTGCAGACATGCAGTAACACATTTACTATATACAAAGGTGTATGCTTTGGGTTTTGCAGCCTTTTCTAAAATACTTCTGAATCCCTTTTCCCCGCAGAGGAACAGATTTTATTTGTTCGCACATTTACATGCATAAATGTTTATTCTAGGTAATAATTAGTGAGACGTGATTTGCTGTGCTTTTTCTCGAGTTGCTATTATGTAATTACAGCAAATCCCCAAATTGGGTCAGCATAGAACTTCTGAGAATAGGAAAATAATATAAAACATGTGTTTTAGGTAATAGAACTATATTGCCCAAAGACGAGGTTGCTGGTTCAGCTTACAAGAGACATTTTTTTTATTTTAATTTTTTTCCTCCCTGATTGAAGTTTTGCAATACATACTATAGATGGAAAGCATATGTGCATATAATTCGGTAGCCCACCAGCAAAAACAAAGTGGTGACGGGTCTGTGCGGAGTGAAATGGGGCTGTCCAATCTGTGCCACTAACAACAAAGCACCATTACCAATACCCCTTGGCACTTTGAGGCAGAAACCTAACACTGAATATCTTTAAAATAATATAATTTTATTTGTACATGGTTGAAAGTAATTTAACATGGGGTATCCTAAAATAGGTGGTTCCAGTATGATATATTCACCATACAATATACATCAATCCTTATAAAATACTATTGATGGGTTCAAAACTACATACGGTAATTCTCATACAGTATCTAGGTGAAAGCCTTGACACGTTTCAATCAAGAGTCTAGATCTTGGGGGGCGTGGCCTGGAGCGGCATGAGATAGGACGCTAGAGACCTGAGCTCCGCCGGCCGAACATCCTGAGACACATATCCTGCAAAACCCATCAGCTCTACGGACCCCTAATCTTCACCCCCAGTCAGGGGAGAGTATTGGGACCATGTCTCCGCCAAAGAAATCTAACGACCCAGCGGGCAAACTGGCGAAATATCGCCGCTTGGAAACGGAGGCCCCAGACCAAGATGGCGCCGGCGCGCTGGAGGAGGATACAGCACAACGGTCGGACACCGCTAAGGTACTCGATGCAATTACAGCCTGCCAGGCAGCAGTTACAACCTGCCAAACGAACCTCACCACAAAGATCGAGGAGGTAAAGGTTGACATTTCCCTAGTGAGGCAGGATTTTCAAAAGCTTAGGGAAAGGGTCACCGAGGCCGAAGCCCGTATAAGCAGTGTGGAAGACTCCCTCCCCCCCATTCAGAACTCCTCTGACGCCATGCAGATACAAGTGAACCAGCTCCTGCAAAAGCAGGACGACCTTGAAAATAGGCTCCGTAGATGCAACTTGAGGTTCATTGGATTGCCTGAGGGGGCCGAAGGTAAAGACCCCCCAACCTTCCTAGAAACACTCCTCAGCGACACATACGGCAGAGAAGCCTTTTCCCCCACGTTTGTGGTTGAGAGAGCGCACCGCATGTCAGGCAGACCTCCTCCCCCCGGGGCCCCCCCCCCCGTACGTTCATTGCCAAGTTTTTAAACTTCAGGGACAGGGACACTATCCTGCGCCTTAGCAGAGAGAAGGGTAACATACCCTTTGGGAACAAGATGCTGGCCATATTCCCTGATTTCTCGGCAGAGGTCCAACGCAAACGTAAATCCTTCACTGAAGTTAAGAGGCGCCTACGCATTAAACATATTAAGTACGCCATGCTATTTCCAGCCAGGCTGCGAGTGGAAGGGGAAGACAGGGCACACTTCTTTGAGGATCCTGAAGCTGCTCTGACCTGGCTTGAACGCTTGGAGGAACACAGATGAATACCTGTTTAACCCATTGTATTCCATCATACCATTTCGCCACTGCTTCAATCAAGCGTATAGATCTCGTCCCTGCTGTGCTTCTACAATTTTATACTTGTGCGAGAGATGGTGTATATCCAGGGGGACAATACCCCACTCCCGACGCAACAAGACACCCTACACCTGCCACCCATTGAGATGTACCTCCTGATGCTATGACACAAGTATATCTACACCTGAACCCTGAATGAATCTACCAGTACCCCCGTATTCAACAGACACTTTCTTACATTCCTGGAGTGATGAACATCAGCCACACTCCACGCCGGCGGAGGACAGCACCCCCTAGAGAGCTCACAGATAGTGAGCATAGTCCTACAATATGCACCGTTATGCAGCGAAGTTTCGCCCCAGTTTATTATTTTTACCCTTACAACCTGGAGAAAAGATACCTACACACTATGGCGTATACACCACCGAAACATTTCTTACAGACAATTAACCACCCTTTCTCCACAGGTTGGACATGTTTTATGCCACGTTGGCAGTTCGGGGAACAAGCCCGCACAAGGTTGGGTCTGTGCAGGGCAGGGAGGGGGGATATGTGGGAACTAAGGCCGGAAGGCGACTGTTTATATGTTGTGATTGAGTTTTATTGCCTAAACTTTTTATTTTACTTTTCATACTATGGTGAACAATTATCTGCTTTAATCGAATGTATTTCTGGGTGGCTGAGTCCTGGAGCTCCGGACAATATTCTCTACCATCTGCTATGGCCTCCTTGAAGTTTCTTACCTGGAACGTCCGAGGTATGAGGGGTCCAGTAAAAAGGTCAGCTGTTTTTTCCTTACTTAAAAAAGAGAGGGCTAATGTTATGGTCCTAGTGGAGACCCATGCTGAGGGCTCTTCTGTACGGGCTTTAAAACGCCCATGGATAGGATGGGCCTACCATTCGGTACACACGACCCAATCTAGGGGGGTATCAATTTTGGTCTCCAAACACACACATTTTGAGCTCCAGGACTCAGTAATTGACTCAGAGGGAAGGTATGTACTTTTAAAGGTTAAAATACAAGCAGAATTTTTCCTACTGCTGGCTTTCTATGTACCTCCCCCGTTTAATGCTCATGTTTTATCTGTGGGGTTTGACTATATGGCTATGCACCCCTCAATTCCTGCAGTTTGGGCGGGGGATTTCAACAATGTCTTAAACCCTGGTATGGATAGAATTTGTGGTAACGCAACTGCCCCTCCACCTACCCACCAGACTCGCTTTGCCAGACTGCTCCTTGATTTTGGGTTGGTGGATACTTGGAGGACTAAACACCCCACGACTAAGGCATACTCATGTTTCTCCCCCTCTCATCACTCTATGTCCCGCATAGACTTAATCCTCATATCCAGGGTACTACAGCCAAGATTAATAGATGCAGGCCTCTCCCCTAGATCGCTATCTGACCACTCCCCCTGCTGGACCAAACTGTCTGTACCTTATGATAGGCCACCAATTACCTGGAAACTGAACCCATTCTGGTTGACATTGTTTCCAGAAGATGACAGTTTAATGTCAGACTGGGAACAATTTCTGAGCACCAATGAGGGTACTGCACCACCCCAGGCGGTCTGGGAAACATTCAAAATACATGTTCGTATGACCCTCACGATGCGCATCAACCAGATAAAGGGAAAATCTGCACAAGCTATAGACAAAGCGACGGACGACTTGACGACAGCAGAATCCGAATACCTTAGGGAACCGACGTTAGAGAAAGCCCAGATTATAAAGTTAAGAACCAGGCTATTGGACCAACTACACTATGAAAAGTCTAAACGTAAACTATTTTTCCATAAACAAAAATCTTTTGAACATGGGGAGAGGGCGGGAAAACTCTTGGCCTACTTAGTACACTCAGAGGAAAGACCACCAGTTGTAATCTCACTTCGATCCCCCGACAATACCTTGCGGACAGAACCTAGAGAGGTGACCAAATGCTTTAGGGACTTCTTTACAAACCTATACGCCACGAGAGCCCCCACTGACACTTCTGAGATGGACCTGTTCCTCTCCTGCCTGTTCCTCCCTCAGTTAACGGGGGAGCAGGTCGAAGAGCTGGAGGCGCCTCTTGGGATAGACGAGATTAGCGCAGCCATAGCACAGTTCTCCAGAAACAAATCCCCAGGGTCTGATGGTCTGCCGGTAGAATTTTACTCCAACTACTCAGAACTATTGATCCCCAAACTACTCGCACTATACAACTCCATATTTGAGACCTCGATACTCCCGAGTTCAATGCGTGAAGCCACCATAGTATTGATCCCCAAACCAGACAAAGATCCCCACATCCCAGAGTCTTACAGGCCCATATCCTTATTACAAGTTGACGTGAAAATTCTCGCGAAAGTCCTAGCCAACCGACTTAATAAGGTTATACTTACCCTCATCCACACAGATCAGGCAGGCTTTATGCCTGGTAGGAATACCTCCTTTAACTTAAGACGACTCTTTATTAACCTACAATCAAACCACGACAACCCCGGGTCTCGAATAGTGGTTGCGTTAGATACAGCTAAAGCCTTTGACTCGGTCGAATGGGGGTACCTTTGGTCCTGCCTCCGTGAATTCGGACTGGGCCCCAAATTTATTAAATGGATACAACTACTTTACCAGGACCCTGTTGCGAAGGTGGTGGCAAACGGGTGGGCCTCAGACCAATTCCCCCTTACTAGGGGGACCAGGCAGGGTTGCCCCCTGTCTCCACTATTGTACGCTCTTGCGGCCGAACCTCTGGCAGTGGCCATACGCACACACCCAGATATTGTTGGCCTTAGTAAGGGAGGAGTGACCGAAATCATTAGCACCTATGCGGATGACACGCTATTATATCTGGAAGACTCAGGGATATCCCTTCCTACTGTACTTTCACTCCTAGAACGCTTTGGAACCTTCTCTGGCCTCCGCATCAACTGGGACAAGTCCCAAATTCTACCATTAGATAGCTTTCCACCTCCCAGAAATAGAGCCGAACTACCCTTGCAGAGGGTTGCTAGCATCAAATACCTAGGCATTCAAACCACTAGAGACCCAAGGGACTATGTAACACTAAATGTCACCCCCCTATATGCTATGCTTAAAGCCAAAACCCAAATTTGGACCCGGCTTCCTCTGGGTGTCATGGGCCGTATCAATCTGGTAAAGATGGTTCTGCTACCAAAAATCCTCTACATCCTTTGGCACTCCCCAGTATATCTGATACTCAGGTACTTTAAGCGGATAGAAACCATACTTAAACCCTTTATCTGGGGCAATAACAGACATAAGATAGCATGGACTAAACTTAAAAACCCTACTGACCTCGCAGGCACCGCCTTACCTGACTTTAACCAGTACTATATCGCAGCCCAACTCTCCCAACTCTTCCATATCGACAAAACAGACAAAGACAGGTTCCTGGCACTTATATGCCCAAGATGGGCGCGTACTACAGAAGACTCCCTTGCAGTGCTCACTAGTAAGGCTGGGGGAACGGATAGATTACACGATCGGGGATCTTTGATGTACCATTATGCTAGAATCTGGGATATCGCCCGCACCAAACTGAAAATACCGGAGGTCAACAGCTTCACCCCCTTATGGCATAATCAAACACTACCAGAATTCAATCTAATCCCTGATAGTGAAGCGTGGAGCTCTAAAGGGGTATTATATCTTTCCCATATCGTAGACAACAATACACTTAAAACTTTCCACAGGCTAAAAACCGACTTTGACCTCCCGGACCGAATGCACTTTAAATATGTACAAATGCATCATGCATACCATGCCCAATTCCCGGTGGGAGACACACCCCTGCCCAGCAATCCACTGATGGAGGCAGTCAAATACCCAGACCCCAAAAAGCTAATATCACAGTTCTACAGCATGTTGACACTTCCACAAGCTACGGTAATGGCATATCAACTAAAACACCCATGGGAGGGGGAAGTGGGTCCTTTGGAGGATGAGGAATGGAGCGAGGCTCTAGACGCCTGCAAACTAGTCTCTCCCAAACTGTCAGACCGCCTCACCCAAATCTTTATTGTGCATAGGGCATACCTCACGCCAATTTTACCACCTCCTCTGGAGCTGCCCTAGAATACTGCCATACTGGACACAAGTGGTACAATTTCTTCACGATAGCATGGGTTCTCCTATAACGCTACAACCCAAAGCGTGTCTTCTGGGAATATTCCCTCAACCAGATCTAAATAAATATACCAAAATATTCCTACAGGAAACCCTCTTTTCAGCTAGAAAAGTTATAGCCAGAACATGGATGAGACCAAATCCCCCTGGGATATCACAATGGATAGCAGAGGTGAACAACTCCCTCCCCTACAAGAAACTGATCTACTCGCATAGAGGATGTCCCGCTAAATATGACCAAATCTGGGGTAAATGGCTGGAGACCCCAGAAACTATAGTATAAGCTGTAATGGAGAGATCCGCCACCTCACCATGGTATGACCTGTTTCCCTTATTTTTTTTATATTTTCTTTTTTGTCTACTTATCTATCTGACCTTTATCTACTCAATGGGATCATAGGACTTGACCTCCCGCAAATATCATTAGTATCACCTTTTCTGTTATGACATTATGTAAATGAACATGTAATACTCTAATCACCTGCAATACGGAATATCTGTTTATGTTCCTTTGTATGACATTTTTTGAAATTCAATAAAACCTTTTTTTTCAAGAAAAAAAAAAAAGAGTCTAGATCTTCTTCAGGGGGCATGGCCTGATATCCAGGGCCAGATTTACATCTCTGGAGCTTAAAGGCAGAGAATTCTGAAGCGCAATATGATATATTTGACAATGACCCAAAGCACACAACATAAATGACCACACAGTGGGGCTGAAGGAGAAAAATAATGTCTTTGCATGGCCTAGTCAGAGCCCAGACTTCAACCGCATTGAAAATCTGTGGAATGACTTGAAGACTGCAGTCCACAAACGATCACCATCAAATGTAACTGAACTTGAGCAGTTCTGCAGAGAAGAGTGGGCAAATATTGCAAGGTCTAGATGTGCAAAGCTAGTACAAAAAAATCCCAACAAACTAAAAGCCTGTATTTAAAGCAAAAGGTGGTTTAATAAAATACTGACACAAGGGGGTCATCCTTTTTCCAACTCAGTGATTTTGTTTTTGGATTTTTATTATTGTTTTTCTGGCATGTTGGTGTTATAGCTTTCACTTGGATGTTATAAGTTACACTGAGTAAATACAGCTGGATAAAACAAAAACTGTCTGTCCTAATTTCAGGCTGCAAAGCATCAAAATGTGATTATTTTAAAGGGGGGATTATTTTCTATACCCATTGTTGACCGACTTTGGGGCACCGTATCTCGGGGCCATTTGGTGCTAGGAACCCCATCTTGGATATGTTGTAGTGATAGTTCCACTGTGTTTGCACATCAAATTTGGGGTTCCTAGCATCAAGTGGCCCCGAGATACGGGGCCATAAAGTCGGGTCGGAAAATGTCATTCTCTGCTGCAGAAAAGTGCTTGTCTCGAGTATAAGCCGAGGGGGGCATTTTCAGCACAAAAAAATGTGCTGAAAAACTCGGCTTATACTCGAGTATATACGGTACATCTATCCTTCTAAAATATTAATGACCATGGTTTCAAAACAAATTCTCATACAATATCCGGATTAAAGCCCCGACACGTTTCAATCAAGAGTCTAGATCTTCAGGGGGCATGGCCTGATATCATAATTCACATAATGAATGAACATGACCGGAACCATTAAAATAAAAGACTCTCCCTCCGGACCACTGAGCACCAAATGCAGACCAGAATACCCAACAAGGAATTGCGTGGACCCCAGACGCTGAGCACGGAGGTGACATGGGAGCAAGATTGTCACCTATATTATGAATAGTCACTACTAATGGTGAAGGGAAAGAGAGCAGAACTTCACAGAAGGAAGTTTTCTTTCTAAGGACACTCATTTATGGACATACACTATCATTTCTTTTAATATTTGTATGTTGGGTGTCCAGCCCTGAGACACAAGGAAACATTAAATATCTATGCACTAGAATCACTTTAACCACTAGTCGACCGCCGGCTGTCTATTGACGGCCAGGCGGCGCAGCTCTCAGGACGGGAGGGCGTCATATGACGTCCTCCCCTTCCTGGCCCTCCAGGGAGCGCGTTCCCCCGCCAGCAGCGCGCGCGCTCCCCCAGTGTCACTGGGCACCCGATGCGCGTGCCCAGCGGCCGCGATGTCCGCAGGGCACCCGCGATTGCCCGTAACACAGCGGGACCGCGGATCTGTGTGTTAACACACAGATCAACGGTCCTGTCAGAGGAGAGGAGCCGATGGTGTGTTCTCTGTACAGAGAAACACCGATCGGTCTCCTCCCCTTGTGAGTCCCCTCCCCCCACAGTAAGAATCACTCCCAGGGAACATGTTAACCCCTCCCCGCCCCCTAGTGGTTAACCCCTTCACTGCCAGTGTCATTTACATAGGAATCAATGCATTTAAATAGCACTGATTTCTGTATAAATGACAATGGTCCCAAAAATGTGTCAAAAATGTCCGATGTGTCCGCCATAATGTCGCAGTCACAATAAAAATTGCTGATCGCCGCCATTACTAGTAAAAAAAAAAAATATTAATAAAAATGCTATAAAACTATCCCCTATTTTGTAAACGCTATAACTTTTGCGCAAACCAATCAATAATCGCTTATTGTTTTTTTTTTTTTTTTTTTTTTTTACCAAAAATATGTAGAAGAATACGTATCGGCCTAAACTGAGGAAAAAAAATAGTTTTTTTATATATTTTTTTGGGGATATTTAGTATAGCAAAAAGTAAAAAATATATATATTTTTTTAAACTTGTCCCTTTTCTTTTGTTTATAGCGCAAAAAATAAAAACCGCAGAGGTGATCAAATACCACCAAAAGAAAGCTCTATTTGTGGGGACAAAATAATAACAATTTAATTTGGGTACAGTGTTGTATGACCGCGCAATTGTCATTCAATGTGTGACAGCGCTGAAAGCTGAAAAATGGCTTGGTCAGGAAGGGGTGAAAATGCCCTGTACTGAGGTGGTTAAACTTATGAATTTAAATGTCAATAATTAATTGATCATTTATTGGGTTCATCTACTTTTTTTCTTTTTTTCTGTCTGCACTATTAAACACAGCTAAAAGCGGGAGTTGTGACGTTTTTTTTTTTATAAAGTCAGCAGCTAAAAATACTGCAGCTGCTGACTTTTTTAAAATATGGACACATACCCATCCAGCGCGCCCACGATGTCGGCACCCGAAGCCGATTTATCGATCGGCTCTCGGGTGCTGCCGCCACCATCTTCGGTATGGGAATCAGGAAGTGAAGCCTTGCGGCTTCACTTCCCGGTTCCCTACTGCGCATGCGCGAGTCGCGCTGCACAATAAGGACGGTCCCTGCTTTCTCTGGGATCCGTGTGTTTCCCAGCAGACAGAGGGGGCCCCCGCCGGAAGTGGCGTAATAGCGGCGTAAGTGGCAGAATCTGCGGCTATCTATGCCCGGAAGTGGGTGCAGATACCTGTATTATACAGGTATCTGTACCCCCCTCCCCCCTGAAAGGTGCCAATTGTGGCACCGGAGGGGGGAGGGTTCCGATGAGCGGAAGTTCCACTTTAGGGTGGAGCTCCGCTTTAAGGATTGTGTTAATCACCTGTTTAGGCGACACACATTTATCCTTGATTGTTTTGCACTGAAGTCACTTTATATTTGTTTTATATTTTGATGATATTTTAATGAGTGACCAATTAGGTTTACCAACCATTACACTTAGGCTCCATGCACACTGGAGTTGATGAACTGCAGTTTATTGATTCATTTTGGGCGTTTTTTTTTTAAAAGCCCATAAACTCCACTCTGTTAGCCTATGTGTCCATGCACACATGGACGTTTTTTAGCTTTAAAGCGGTTCAACACTGTGTTTGAAGTTTTTTTTTTTTTTTTTTTTCGTGTAATGTGCAGTAATGTGCTTTGCATACTTATTACTCACCTGTTTGAGTTCTTGGTGTTCCTGCTGCTGTTTTTCGTCCGCAATGTGGAGTTTGAAAACCGGTTCATGACTGCTTCCATCTTCCGTGTGGGCACCTGAAACCACACAGGCCCCTTTCTTCCGGGTTGCTGGCCCACAATGCCGACATCTCGCGAGATTTCGGAAGATGTGACCGAAATCTTGCGAGATTTCTGAAGATGTGACCGAAATCTCGCGAGATTTCGGAGGATGTGACCGAAATCTCGCGAGATTTCGGAAGATGCCCGCACAGACTCCTGGGATCAATGACACCAGATCCCAGGAGACAGTGCGGCGTGACGAGGATCCCCGCACAGACCCCCGCCCACCCCCGCAGAGACAGAAGACCGGAAGTCATCGATTACAAGGTAAGTGAGAAAAAAAACACATTTCATTTAGTACTCTTTGCCTGATTTGGAAGGCAAAGAGATTTACTAAATGAAATGTGTGCAGAACCGCTTTAATAAGCAGTGGAGTTTATGGGCTTTTTTCTGAACGCCAGAAATTTGCGCTCAAAGTGCCGTTTTTCACCGCCAAAAAAATGCCAAACGACGATAAATGCACATAAACGCTCATACCCCAGGGGGTGGATAAATGCAAGCAAAAGGCTGCAATTTGGACACCACTGTTCTAAGGCAGGGTTGGAACCCATTGGATTTTATTGCTGTCTCATTCTTTGTGGGAGAGATTCATCTTCTCTATATGTGTTTTTTTTCTTGGCTTTAGAAACTCTTTAACTTATAGGTCCCTAGGTTAAAAGAATGATTGAAAATAAAATTTTGTTTTCCTTTTCGTGGCGCCTTCAGTCTATGGCTGGCACTTGTAATCCTTGTTTTGTTCTGTCCTCTATCTTGATTGCAGAGATTATCTTGTTTGATCAGAGAGTTGTTTATGGAAATTAGCCTGGTGGAAGAAGTTAGTCACTGGGTCCCTTTTGATTGTCATCAGGAAGTCATATAATGTGACTGATGGCAGTCATAATATGTGAAACCAGAATGCCTTCTGTGGTGAATCGTCGTAGCTCGCTCTCTACAAAGTGACACCATCTATTGGTCACTCAGCCATCCATGTCTTTGAACCTCAGGTGCTCATTCACAGGTCAATGAACAATCAGACTGGGTTATTTCAGAGATGACTCATAAACAGGAAGCCCCTACACCTACATAATCACTTGGAAAATGTTTGGGGGGGAGGGGGGGGCGGCAATGTTATCTTTGTACCATCCATAGCTGAATTGTTTGACAGTGCTGGTGAAGGTCTGAAGGACCAGCCTTTCTCAGCCACGGTTTCTCTAGAGCAGGGGTGTTTAAAGTTTTTTCAAAGAGGGCCAGATTTGATGAAGTGAACATGCGTGAGGGCCGACCATTTTGCCTGACATTCTTTGAACCATTAAAATTTGGTCTAAGTGTGTTCGTCCAAGCACTAATACACTGCCCAACAAGAATTCTCTTGCCTTTGTGGCTGTGTGTGGTGAAGAGATGAGCTCAGGCGTGTTATTTGGATGTACCGTATTTATCGGGCTATAACACATATGTCACTTTGAGAGGGAAGTTTCAGGACAAAAATTAATTTTAAATAAAGAACTGTGAAGCAAAGTAAGGGTCAGTGCCTATCAATGCAGCCTAATCAGTGCCCATCGGCAGCCTCACAATTGCCATGAATGCAGCCCCACCATTGCCATGTTTGCAGCAGCCCCACCATTGCCATGTTTGCAGCAGCCCCACCATTGCCGTGAATGCAGCAGCCCCCACCATTGCCGTGAATGCAGCAGCCCCACACCATTGCCGTGAATGCAGCAGCCCCACACCATTGCCGTGAATGCAGCAGCCCCACACCATTGCCGTGAATGCAGCAGCCCCACACCATTGCCGTGAATGCAGCAGCCCCACACCATTGCCGTGAATGCAGCAGCCCCACACCATTGCCGTGAATGCAGCAGCCCCACACCATTGCCGTGAATGCAGCAGCCCCACACCATTGCCGTGAATGCAGCAGCCCCACACCATTGCCGTGAATGCAGCAGCCCCACACCATTGCCGTGAATGCAGCAGCCCTACACCATTGCCGTGAATGCAGCAGCCCCACACCATTGCCATCAGTGCAGCCTGATTAATGCCCATCTGCAGCGTCGGAAGGGACAGGGAGGGGGGGGGGGGGGGCGGGACGAGCGCAGACATATTACATACAGGAGAAACTCCTGTTTTTTCGCCGCGGCCTCTTTAATACAAAGTCCCGCCTCCTATGATGGACAGAACAGTCGTCCAATGGCAGCGCAGGACTTCCTATTACAGAGGCCGCCGCGTAAACAGGAAATTCTCCTGTATGTACGGCACTCGTCCTGCCCCTTTCCTGTCCCCTCTGAGGCTGCCAGAACATATATCTTTTGTGGCCCCGGCGCTCGAAGATTCGTTGGGGGGGCTACAAAAGATTATATATATATATAGAGAGAGAGAGAGAGAGAGAGAGAGAGATGTATGTGTCCAAATTGCCAGGCGGGCCGTTCGAAACCGCAGCACTTTGGACATGCCTGCTCTAGGGGGCCTGCCTCTCTGTTCCCAATGACACCATGGATCTTTTGAGTTATCTTTAAGAGGGGTATTTTCCCCACTTACCACAAATGTAAAGGGATTTTTCCACTGTCAGTGTTAAAGAAGCCTTATCCCACTGACCACCAGTGTAAGGGTGGCCTTATCCCACTGACCACCAGTGTAAGGGGGGCCTTCTCTCACTGACCACCAGTGTAAGGGGGGCCTTCTCTCACTGACCACCAGTGTAAGGGTGGCCTTATCCCACTGACCACCAGTGTAAGGGGGGCCTCTACTGACCACTAATGTAAGGAAGCTTTTCTTCCACTGACCATCATCCTAATGATGAATTATTGATTACATATCTGCATTCATTTGACTTTTTTTTTTTTTTTGGTTCAATATTTTTTATTCAAGATAACCGTGGTACAAATGTAGTTTTCAGCATTCACCATTTACCATACAACAAAGCATAAAAGGGTGTTATACAGTCAAGAAGAAAATATAAAGAAATAATAAAGTATGCAAATAACCATAACATAACATAACCATCATTGGTAAATTTGCAAACGATAAAAATAGATGTTGATTTCTGGGCGAACATGGCAACCCATCTTACTCGGACACCATTTATGACTTTTATATCTGCCTAGAGTTCAGCTTTTTGCCAAACAAGGAGAAACTTTTTTAGGCTTAAATTCCGGCAAAGTAGTATGAAATGAAGAGGGTTCATTTTCTGCTTTGGCAGCATGGCCCCATCAGGAAGCCGGCTGATGTCTCGTATGTATTTAGCCAGGTCACAAGTCACTGTCCCGCAGTCACACGCAGATAATTCTTGCAAATCGTTGCTTTTCTTCTGTAAAGTTAATTTTTTTTTTTTTGTTCCGTCTAAATATATCTGCTGACCTCAGAAGTGGCAGTTCCGATTGTGAAATCATGAGCAGGAATTGCTGTTTGGGGTATATGTGAGATATTCAAGTTGAACAATGTAGAATGAGTTTGCTGATCCCGGAAGATGACTGGTCAATTCTCTATAAAAAGGTTCCAGCTGGCAGCGTTTCCTAATTCTGTTGACTAAGGCCTAACAAGCTTTGGCTTTACATAACAGCGGTGTGTGCAGCAAGATTTTACAAAGTATTTGTAAAGCTTTTAGCAAGTTTTTTTTAAAGCCTTTAAACTGTATGTAATCCCTGACAATAAACTTCTCTTATTTGCTCCCTTTTGGCCGGTTAAAGCGGAGTTCCACCCTTCTTTAAAAAAAAAAAAAAAATAAGTTTCTGTGTTCTCAATGTCCCCCCATGGTGTACAGTGCTAACTGGATACTTTTAGAAAAAAAAAAAAAATTTTTACATCTTCGGGCAGCACTTCCAGTCTTGGCCACCTACCTGATGAAGTCATTAAGTGATTCCCATTGACTCGGATATCGGCGTCTTTTATCCCAGGAGTCTTTGGGAAGCCTAATGAAATCTCACAGTATTTGAATAAGACATGACAGCCTGCAATCGACTGCACCGCGCAGTGTCATTACTGCGCAGGATCGGGAGGTGCATGCTGGGTAGCCAGCTGCACCTAATCCTGGAAATGCAAAGGACTAGGCTGCAGATGCCCACAACCGAGGTGGCCCCTGCCTGTTTCCGGGATCATGTAAGAAATTACTACTCCATAAATAGCTAGGATGAAGACATTTAGAATAGTATGCAAATAGACTATGGAACACATTCCCCCCCCCATGTGATAGAGAAGGAGGTGTCCTGTAGTCCCTTTTTGTAGATACAGTACCATGAGCAATGTCACCCCTGGACATGAAGTGTGATATTGGCAGGATCACCAGGTGAGCATAAAGGAGAAAATAAAGCCTGGAAAAAAACAAACGATTGCAGCCCCCACATCTAAGCTGCAATATATTACATTTGTTTAGATTCGCTTTAAAGCAACTTTCAGCTTCAGTGTTAAAGTGACCCTGTCACTAGTAAATTAAACCTGCAGTTTAAGTGCACTGAAAGAAATTGAGTAATACCTCAGCAGATGGCATCTCCAGTCAGACAGCACTGCTAGCCAACACTTTCCGGTGTCAGCTTCCTGGACCCATGCAGGCGTTATGGGTCCTTTTGCTGGTCTCTGTCATTATAGGATATAGGTGTCATGTAGCGTCTGAAGTGTTGGGTACCAGCGGTGGCCGTAGCTCTTGAGGATCTGGCTGAGCTGTTAGGCAGGTTGCCTGGATCATTAGACTTACTGGACAGATTTAGAAAGTGTCAATAAGACACTTTATACTGCACCTGCTGCTTATATCTATTCACAGTTTAAAGCGGAGCTCCACCCAAAAGAGGGAAGCACCGCTTGTTTGCACCCCTCCACTGCCACATTTTGCAACCGGTCCCAGAAGATTACAGGACCGGTCAAAAGGCGCACGCGGCTGGCGCATACGCAGTAGGAAACCCGATATGAATCCGCAAGGCTTCACTTCCTGTTTCCTTTACCTGCTATGCCGGCCCCTTGCACCTGAAGCCGATTTAAGAATCAGTTCAGGTGAGGACATCGCTGGATCCCTGGATAGGTAAGTGTCCTATTAAATCTGAGGTCCACCCAGAATTATTATTTTTTTTTTTTTTTTATGTAATCCGTTTTTTACATTATAATAAAACATTAAATAAATGCCATTTAACATATCGCTGCTCAATTCACGTTTTTTTTAAACTGACTTATGCCCCATACACACGGTCGGATATTCCGATGGAAAAAGTGCGATCGGATTATGTTGTTGGAAAATCCGATCGTGTGTGGGCTTTTTCCGTCGGAATCTGCGACCGGAAAAATTTGAGAGCTGGATTTAAAATTTTCCGACAACAAAATCCGATCAGACTTTTTCCGATCGTGTGTAGAGAATTACGACGCACAAAGTGCCACGCATGCTCAGAAGAAATTTGGAGACGAAAGCTATTGGCTACTGGCCTCTACGTAGTCCCGTCATACGTTTTATAGGTCACCTCATTCAGAATGATCGGATGTCCAACCATGTGTGTGCAACACAAGTTTCGGACAAAATCCGTCATAAAAAATCCGACAGATTTTGTGGTCGGAATGTCTGACCGTGCGTACGGGGCATTACTGTTTATTTCTGATGTGCAGAGCACTTCCGTCGCTACTGTGGACATGTAAAGCCGTCTCTTCCGCCATATGGTGATGCTGGATGCCAATCAGAATATGCAACCAAAGTGACGTTGTGTTGCGTCCATCTGGGTACACCCACACTCATCCGCAGTAAGCCTAGAGTTTAGAAGACAGCAAGCGGACATCTTTATACACCCACCGGACTTCTTTTCACAGTTATTTTTAACAGTAAACACAGCTTATATATATATATATATATATACTGTATTTCACTATACAAGCTGAGTTTACAGTTAAAATAACTGTGAAAAGCAAGACTCCGGTGGGTGTATAAAGATGTCCGCTTGCTCGCAAATTACATCTGTGCAAATACAACCATCAATGACGATCTGCATACTAGGTCTGGTAGAACAACTAATCCCTATGGTGGCGGGTCGCACGCTAGTGGGACTCCTACTATTTTATGCCCGCAAAGTCATAACCCTTAGCTGGCGCAAACCAACCCCCCCCCCCCCCCCTTCTCTCTCCCTATGGAAACAACTCCTCAACAGCCTAACTCTCTAACGACACATACGCAAATAGAACAAATATGACAAAGTCTGGTCTAAATGGCTGGCAGACCCCTCCTCTGCCCCGGAGACCTCCTAACAGACTCGGCCCACTGTGGCTCTCAAGTGGGTGTGGACTGTGCACAACCAATATAACAGGTGTCACCTTATTATGCACAAGCATGAACCACATTACAGAGTGACCCATTGAATGGCGCTACTATATATGGTATAACGATTCGTGCTTTATGTATGATGATTATGTATGACAAGACATACAGGTGGTCCTCGCAAGGGCCTTACCCTTACCATGTAAGACCAATGTATGTTTAATTGTTTGTTTTCTTTGTTCTTCTAATTGCAAACTAATAAAAAGATTTAAAAAAAAAAAGATGTCCGCTTGCTGACTTCTAAACTCTAGGCTTACTGCGGACGAGTGCGGGTGTACCAAGATGGCCGTTACGCAACATCACTTCAGTTTCATATTCTGATGGGAAGTGGCTTTTGTTTGTGTCATTTCCAGGTTTTAAATAACGCAATGCTAACCCTCGGTACTGCCCACTGACTTCTGGGAAAGGATGACACACATTTTTACGTCAATCACCGCAGACCAGAAGTGGCACAACAGCAGTTGCAGAGCGAATTAAAAAAAAAAAATGTTTTCCAAATATTGTTGCCAACGGAGAATGCTGTGGATTTATGTTAAAGTGGGGTGCCCCTTAAAAAAAAAAAAAAATATTAAAAGTCAGCAGCTACAAATACTGCAGCTGCTGACTTTTAATAATCGGACACTTACCTGTCCCGGGGTCCAGCGATGCGGGGAAACGAAGCCCCCCCCTCGTTCTCCGCTCGTGGCGCCGGCATTCTTACAGTGGGCACCTGGCTGTGACTTCACAGTCGGGCACCCACTGTGCATGCGCCGCACGCTGTGATACGCCGCACACATCTGGGACCTGTCACGTGTCCCAGATGACTGCGCCGAGGGGAAGTGATGTCACCAGCCCGGGCACTGAAGGAGGCAGACTACGAGGGACCTCCTAGCAACAGGCATGTAGAGGCAAGTTACATTTTTTTTTTCATTTTTTTTTTTTATGGGTGGCACTCCACTTTAAAAATCAGCAGCTAGAGTGTAGCTGCTGACTTTACATTTTTTGGGGGGAGCCTGGAGCTCCTCTTTAAATCTCCTACACATCAGTCTGATATAACAGACCGCTCTGTTTTCATTAATTCAACATGAAATGTTTTTCTGAATACGACTTGGTATCAGCCTCTGACAGTCCCCATATAGCAGAGCTCCGACTAGAAGGTATGAAAGCAGCAGTAATGCTGCAGGGCAAGGAGCATGTTGAATGAAGGAGAGAGCAGAGAAATTAGCTCATCAGTCTGTTGTTTTTCCTTTCACTATCCAGACCTAGGATTGGGGATGGGAGAAGACCCGCAAGTGTCTTTTAATTGCAGCAGAAAAAAAAGTCAGGTCTCTTTCACTTCTAAATAGGACAGAGCAGTGTAAATCTCAGGACTAGATGAGATCATGTGTCACTCTAATTAGGTGAACTCCATGATTTCTGGCAGTTGGTTGTACTGGAGCGTATTAAGAGTTTCATCGCAAAGTAGGAGAACAGTCATGCATCAGGAGTTTTTGTGTTTTTTTCCTTGTTAATTTGAAAAACGATGTAGATTTTTCCATCTCAGCGTGAAGTATGAATATTTTCTATGGATCAGTGACCGTAAATTCAACCAATTTGAATTCCAGGTTGTATGTCCATAGGGTGTGAATACTTATGCAAGGAACTCTTAAGTATTTTACACTGGATGTAAGACAGAAAATCATAAAATAATGCAGCGCTTGT
Source organism: Lithobates sylvaticus (assembly GCA_028564925.1). Taxonomy (NCBI): domain Eukaryota; kingdom Metazoa; phylum Chordata; class Amphibia; order Anura; family Ranidae; genus Lithobates; species Lithobates sylvaticus. The sequence continues at coordinate 48,119,109 of CM053027.1, read as the reverse complement.
TTCAGTAATACAAAATGAAATGTGATATTTTATATTAAAGCAGTAAAAGTGCTTGAATTTGACTTGATATCAGCCTCTTTTGGTTCCTAAACAGGAGGGCTCAGAGCGGGGGCGGTAGAAGCAGCTAGGGCCGCATCTAGCTATCTGGGGGTGCAGTAAAAAAAAAAAAAAAAAAAAAAAAGTTGGGTGGGGTACTGTCACACAGTGTGTGAGTCACTGACAGTCTGTCACACAGTGTGGCAAAGATGCAGGGAACCTGTATACCCTGTTCAATGGGTATATTTCTCTACCAAGAGTGACACCCCCCCCCTTACCTCAGGAGTCTTTATCAGAGTATCCCCATCAGTGTGTCCCCCTTACATCCATTGTCCTCATCAGAGTGTGCCCTTACATTTATTGTCCCAGAATGCCCCCTTACATTCCTTGCCCCCCTCAGAGTGCCTCCTTGAATAAATTTCTCCTATGCGCTCAGGTGTCCTCATCGGAGTGCCTCCTTACGTACGTTGCCCTCATCGGAGTGCCTCCTTACGTACGTTGCCCTCATCGGAGTGCCTCCTTACGTACGTTGCCCTCATCGGAGTGCCTCCTTACGTCTGCTGTCCCCATCAGAGGGCCTCCGTTGTCCCCATCAGAGGGCCTCCGTTGTCCCCATCAGAGGGCCTCCGTTGTCCCCATCAGAGGGCCTCCGTTGTCCCCATCAGAGGGCCTCCGTTGTCCCCATCAGAGGGCCTCCGTTGTCCCCATCAGAGTGCCTCCTTACATCAAATGCTCCATTAGACTGATTCATAGATCATTGGATGCACTCTGAGACTTGGGGGAAGGGAGGGGGGGGGGCGCAACTTAAACAGCAAGGGCCTGAATGGACAGAAATACAATCCCTTTGGCAAGCAGAACAGCTCCCATCTATGCATTTCATCTGAGGCTTTTGTTTTTTTCCTGGAGTTCAGCTTTAACTTTGCTTATACCCCTTACCCCCCTCTAACCACTGCAGCCAAAACTCTCTGGGTCCTGAGTTTCTGCTCTTCTTTAATGCAGAGTGGGAGGGTCCTTCATTGGGTAGATGCTTCCTATTGGTTCTAAACCAGCGCAGTTCTCTCAGGATCCAGAAGACTACAGTAAAGTGATGACATCATGACTAGGGGGCGGGCCATGGATGGCGGACTCAGAATGACTTGAAAACATCTTTTGGGCCCATCAGAGGGCCTCCTTACATTAACCTAGCATCAACATATGGGAAAGTTGGTGAACCAGGTTTTGTCATTTCACCATGATGTTCCTTCTTTGTCGCTCATGAACTTACTGACATCTAGCCTGTAAATGTTCAGCAAGTGGGATGACGGAGAACAAAGCCATGCCTATTTTCTCTTCACAATATTCCCGTAAGAGGAAAAAAAGAAACAATGAAGTAATTATTCCTTAATTGCAGATGCAGTGTTAACTGAGGCATTACTGTGGTTGGAAATAGACTTCTCCAAGATCAAACGGGTATCCGTCAATTCCCCAAGCAAGAATGTACTGTAGCTAGCCGGTTTTGGTGTCCTTGCTTGACTCTGCCGGTGTACCATAAATTTTCCATCCTGGACATAGAAGAAGGATTAAGGGTTGGGCAGTTGACTTCAAAGAAGCGAATGATCAAGGCTCCCACATTAGTAGGCCTTGTTCTTCAGTGTCCAGAATGACACATAGGAGATATCAGAATTCTTCAGTTCCTTATTCGTTTTGATCTGGAATGAGATCATCTATTCCATGTGGTCTGCACATGTTCTCTAGGTAGGCTAAGCCTTTCAGCCTGAAGCAAAGGGAGATCAGTAAAGAAGGGAGATCAGTAAAGAATATCTATAGTCTCAGTGCAAGATAAGCAAAATTCATTTAACAAGTTTTTATCATTCTGTATGGTGGTAGTGGTGGTACACATAATGTTCTAGCATGCAGACTCCATATTGCTGAAGAGACAGCTCGGTGTATGTTCTCAGCATACCTTGGTATATGGTTGGAGTGAATGAACTACTGTGCACATGCATGGGACTTATGCCGCATACACACGGTCGGAATTCTCGTCGGAAAAAGCTCTGATGATTTTCCCATCGGAATTCCGACGGAATTTCGCTCAAACTGTCTTGCCTACACACGGTCACACCAAATTCCGATGGTCAATAACACCACGGCATACAACACGTTCGACTTCACTATAAAAGGGAAGTTTATTGCTTCTGAGCAAGCGTCGAATAGTTTCCGAGCATGTGTCGGAATTGCATACACACGATCGGAAAATCCGATAGAAAGGTTTTCCGTCTGAAAAATTAAGAACAGGTTCTCAATCCAAAGTCCATCGGAAATTCCGACAGAAAAAGACCGATGGGCATACACGGGGTCGGAAAATCCGATGAAAAGCTCCCATCGGACTGTTTCCATCGGAAATTCCGACCGCGTGTATGCGGCATTACAGTGAGGGAAAAAATATGTGTATTTGCTGATTTTGTACGTTTGCCCACTGACAAAGAAATGATCAGTCTATCATTTTAATGGTAGGTTTATTTTAACAGTGAGAGACCAAATAACAAGAAAAATATACAACGCATTTCAAAAAAGTTATAAATTGATTTGCATTTTAAAGTGAAATAAGTATTTGACCCCTTCGCAAAACGTGACTTAGTACTTGATGGCAAAATCCTTGTTGGCAATCAGAGGTCAGACATTTCTTGTAGTTGGCCACCAGGTTTGCACACATCACGGGAGGGATTTTGTCCCACTCCTCTTTGCAGATCCTCTCCAAGTCAGTAAGGTTTCAAGGCTGACATTTGGTAACTCAAACCTTCAGCTCCCTCCACATATTTTCTATGGGACTAAGGTCTTGAGACTAGCTAGGCCACTCCAGGACCTTAATGTGCTTCTTCTTGAGCTTCTTCTTGAGCCTCTTCTTTGTTGCCTTGACCATGTGTTTTGTGTCATTGTCATGCTGGAATACCCATATACGACCCTTTTTTTCAGTGCCCTGGCTGAGGGAAGGAGGTTCTCGCCCAAGATTTGACGGTACATGGCCCCGTTCATCATCCCTTTAATGCGGTGAAGTTGTCTCTTAGCATAATGTTTCCACCTCCATGTTTGACGGTGGGGATGGTGTTCTTGGGGTCATAGGCAGCATTACTCCTCCTCCTCCAAACACGGCAAGTTCAGTTGATGCCAATGAGCTCTATTTTGGCCTCATCTGACCACAACACTTTCACACAGTTCTTCTCTGAATCATTCAGATGTTCATTAGCAAACTTTAGACGGGCCTGTACATGTGCTTTCTTGAGCAGGGGGACCTTGCGGGAGCTGCAGGATTTCAGTCCTTCACCGCGTAGTGTGTTACCAATTGTTTTAGTAGTGACTATGGTCCCAGCTGCCTTGAGATCATTGACAAGATTCCCCTGTGTAGTTCTGGGCTGATTCCTCCCCATTCTCATGATTATTGAAACTCTACGAGGTGAGATCTTGCATGGAGCCCCAGACCGAGGGAGATTGCCAGTTATTTTGTGTTTCTTCAATTTGCAAATAATCGCACCAACTGTTGCCACCCTCTCGCCAAGCTGCTTGGTGATGGTCTTGTAGCCCATTCCAGCCTTGTGTAGGTCTACAATCCTATCCCTGACATCCTTGGACAGCTCTTTGGTCTTGGCCATGGTGGAGAGATTGGAATCTGATTGCTTCTGTGGACAGGTGTCTTTTATACAGGTAACACACTGAGATTAGGAGCACTCCTTTTAAGAGAATGCTCCTAATCTCAGCTTGTTACCTGTATAGAAGGCACCTGGGATCCCGAAATCTTGCTGATTGATAGGGGATCAAATACTTATTTCACTCATTAAAATGCAAATCAATTTTTAACTTTTTGGAAATGCGCTTTTCTGCATATTTCTGTTATTCTGTCTCTCGCTGTTAAAATAAAAATTAAAATTATAGACTGATCATTTCTTACTTACAAAATCAGTGGGGGATCAAGTACCCTTTTCCCTCACTGTATGTCTTTGCAATCGGGCCAATCAAGATGGCCAAAGATCTTGAAGGAAAATGTTGCTGCCTTGAGGGAACAAGGGGAGGCAAGCAAAGTTTCGCTATAAAAGGTACAACACGGGTTACACACTATAATCAGTATATGAAATAACAGAAAAGAAGAAGTTCCACATTGACATCACTCGCCTCAGTAAACATTTTTTAACAACGCCGCTTATCCCCACCTGGAGACCGCCCCTCTCTGACATGTTTCAGCATGAAGGAAAAGAATAAAGAATAAAAAAACAAAGTAGGAAAGAAATGGAAAAGGAAAGGAGGGGGGTGGGGAGAGCTACGGGAAACTCCTAGAAGCAACGGAGCGAGGAACGGGCGTCTTAGGCTGGCACCTTTATTGGCTTTGCAGTGATGGAGGCTTGGAGTGGTGACTCCTGCATGACTTGCTGACAGGGTATGCAGTGTTAAACTGTAAAGCCGTCCAAAGATGGTTCGAATCTCCGCCGAACCATCTAAGGGCAGGCTGATTTTACCCAGGTCGATCCATCTATTAAATTGCATCATCTATGGCTGGTTTTAGAAACCATGGCCATACTACAGGAGGAAGTCAGACTGGGAATAGGTTACAAGAGACTACAAGAGATCATTACCTTTACAGACCTTTACAAATCTGTGCTCTTTCTTATTATGGACCACTGGGGTCCAAGGGCCACTGGTTGGGCATCGGTGACCTGCGCCATTCATTCAAAAAAAGTTATATGCTTCTCACAAAGCCAATATAGTCGCCTTTACTGAGTCCTTCTCATTTGTTTCAGTGGATAGCACATGGGAGGGTCTATCCAGAATTTACATGTCAACAATGAGTAATGTGCTGCATGGACTACCATTCTCATGATTACTAGCGCAATATGTTAATTAGTTGTCACTTGCGTGTGAGTTGCTGGGCATTCTGCAGGCTCAAGTGAGGGTACAGGGCTAGACGTGGTCACGCATTGATAAGCTAGAATATTTGGTGATGATGCAGCCCTGAATTTGGAAGTGAGGGTTGGTGTTAGCTGATCAAAGGAAATGGGATGCTGCAGACTTGGTTGGCAGAATCAATGGGCGCATTTGTGTGCTTGACAGGGTACTTGCGTGTGCCATAGTTCATGGCATTCAAAGGGTTAAAACGGAAGCCTTGGACGAATGTAGGTATGTATGTGCCATACCTGTGGGATACCCATAGAAGCTGTAAATCATGGTAGTAGACACTGCTAAGACTGCCGCTATCTACTGGGTCCCATGCTGAGCTGCTGCACTACTGCTGTTCATTCCCAGCTGTAAGGCCCCTTTCACACGAGGCGGACTTCACTTGCACGGAGTCCGCCTCTGTCCGCCGGCTCAGCGGGAGATCTCTCCGTTGATCTCCGCTGAACCGGCGGATGACAAGTCCCTCTCTGCTCACTGAGCGTGGAGGGGCTTGCGAGCGCCGCTGGTCACAATGGAGAGATCGGATGAAAACGGACAGTTTTGTGTCCGTTTTCATCAAATCTCACCCGATCCAATCCGCCAGCGACGGATCTGGACGTAGAGCCATACGTCTGCTTTTGGCGGATCGGACTGGGTCGGATGTCAGCAGACATGTCTCCGCTGACATCCGACGCTCCATAGACTAACATGGAGCGCCCGTTCAGATCCGCCGTCAAAACTGACAGGCGGATCTGAACGGTCCGATGGTGTGAAAGGGGCCTAAAGGAAAAGGAATTTACAGATTTGGAAGAGGCTGAGAGTAATAGAAGGAACTTTTTCTGAGTTAAAAATATATACTTGGATAGATTTTTTTTTATTTTTTTTCTTGAAAAACGAATTGAAAACAAAAAAACAGCCCAAACTGTTTTCCCATTTCTCTTGTATGTTATCACGATGACGGAATATATTATGCGTCCCATGAATGCGAAAAGTGTATATTTTGCAGGACAACGTAATAGTTGACTATTTGTTAATTGCAATATTGTTCAATAAAAACGAATTGAAAATACTTTTTTTCTTGAAACTCGAGTTTAGTGTCACTTTAAATGCTACTGAAGTCTATTATTAAAAGTTATTGACTCTGCTGCATTGGTATGGAAAGTCGGTTGGTATATGGCTGGCTGACACGCATGTGACCCTTGTCGCAATGTTCATATATTTATTTTTCCATTCTTTTATCACCTGTAATGACAAATGCCTCCCTTCTGCCTGACCTGTCCTGGTATTTAACTCTGAATAGTGTCACCCCAAGTGGCGGCATCCAGTTACACAATAACCGTGTGTATACAGGATCGTTTCCAAAAGTCCTTTGTGTCTATCTCCGTCCCCGAGCTGTTTGCACTTCTAGCCTTACTGAGCCGATAAATACTATTATGAACCTATGGAAACATTCTCTTGTAGAAACAGCTTTAACCGGTTTTGCTAGTTCGCCATAAACCAGAAATAGAATTGGTCGGATCAAAGTGATTCATTTATAAACCTTCTTAAGAGAGTATACATAAAATAATATTATATGTATTTACAACAGCGATAATTTACTTAAAAACCTTACGGGAGTATCCATAAAAGATTATTGTGTGCATTATAACAGTTATAGTAATAAACATGGGTGCTAAAATGTTCCATGACCTTATCTGTGTGTGAACTGGATTGTGCTTATTGCAAAGCTGGCCATAAACCATGGCAGTTTTCTGTTAATTTCATCTAGTTTCCATTCTCCGGGAATCGAGACAAAAATATTGGGTAAATAGCAAGGTGAAAACCCCAATAGCCTACAATGACGAACTATAACGGCCGCAGAGAGGAGACATGTTAAGTAAAATTACACAATTTTATTAAACAAATTTAAAATATTTGGAAAAAAAAGAAAACCCCACCAAAGGGGAGGAATTGGTACATAGGACATATTAAATATAAAATCAATGTATATAGTTGGAACGATACAAGTCATACCATGATGTGGTCTGTACGATCAACAATTCTCCACCAATTTGGCTTCTTCAGGACCCAGACATATAGTTGATTTTAGTTACCTAGAGCAGCACAATATTCGTAACAAATATACATTATACCGCGCTCTATATATATATATATATATATATATATATATAATATATATATATATATATATATATATATATATATATATATATATATATATATATAATCTCGATATAATATATATTTGATACTAATATTGCTCCTTTTCTATAGATCTTGGCCTTCCTGTAATGGGGGCGTTGAGCAGAGGTTGGCCTTGAGTTCCATCAAGGGCCAGGTGTCTGCCTTGGCAATCTTCTTTCAGCGATCCCTAGCCACTCGCTCCTTTAGTTCGTAACCTCATTCGAAGATGTGGCTCTTTTGCCACCATGGGATTTTAACTTGGTACTATCGGTTCTCCAAAAACCTCCATTCGAGAATATTCTGTAGATTCCCTTACCTACGTTGTCCCAGAAGGTGGCATTCTTGGTGGCCATTACCTCGGCCCGCAGGGTTTCAGAGTTGGCATTATCCTGTCGTAGTCCCTATTTAGTAAGCCATAGGGATAAGGTGGTTCTTCGTCCCAGTCCATCGTTCCTACCTTAAGTGGTCTCTGACTTCCATTTGAATGAGGACATTGTTTTGCCATCCTTGTGTCCCAAGCCTGCTCATCCCAAGGAATTTGCTTTGCATACCTTGGATGTGGTTTGTGCGATTCGGGTGTATCTGGCAGCCACTGAGTCCTTCCGGAGTTCAGACTCACTTGTTTTGGTTAAGCAGGGACCAAGGAAAGGGCTGGCCACTTCCTCGGCTACCATCTCCAGATGGATCAGACAGACTGTGACTCAGGCCTATTCTATTAAGAGTCGGGTTCCTTCTTTCCCTGTCACAGTGCATTCTTCTCGGGTGCTTAGTACTTCTTGGGCCTTCTGTCATCAAGCGTCAATATCACAGGTTTGCAAGGAGGCCACTTGGTCGTCAGTTCACAACTTCACTAAATTCTATAAAGTAGATGTTTTGGTACCTGCGGATGCTTCTTTTGGCAGCAAGGTTTTGCAGGCTGCTGTTTAAGAGGGGGGTTCCCTCTTGAGGGGTGTTTTTATTCAATTTTTTATTTTTCAGATGGGGCTCCTGAGACCCGGTTAAGGTTCCTGTGTCCTGGTTAGGGCTCTTGTGGTTAGCCTTGGGTTATTTTGCCCACCCATCATTTTTCTTTGGCACTGCTTTTGGACGTCCCAATGGTCAAGATTAACCGCTTCCCGACCGCCTCATGCATATATACGTCTACAGAATGGCACGGGCAGGCAAAAGCACGTACCCGTACGTCCCCTTTAATTTGCCTGCCCCAGCGGCGCGCTCGCGACCCGGTCGGGAGCTCCGTGACCCCGGCCACGGGACCAGCGGACCCGATCGCCGCTGGTGTCCCGCGATCGGGCTACGGAGCTGAAGAACGGGAGAGGTATGTGTAAACTAACCTCTCCCCGCGCTTCCTACTCTGCCTGTCATTGATTGGCTGTTCCCGGTCATCGGGAAAGCCGATCAATGACGTCAGACATCAGCCCCGCCCCCTAATGTAAAAAAAAACACACACGTCAGAGCCCATAACCCCCCTCCCCCTAGTGGTTAACTCTTTCACTACAACTGTCATTTATACAGGAATCAATGCATTTAAATAGCATTGATTGCTGTATAAATGACAATGGTCCCATAAATGTGTCAAAAATGTCCGATGTGTCCGCTATAATGTTGCAGTCACAATAAAAATCGCTGATCGCCGCCATTACTAGTAAAAAAAAAAATATTACTAAAAATGCTATAAAACTATCCCCTATTTTGTAAACGCTATAACTTTTGCGCAAACCAATCAATAATCGCTAATTGCGATTTTCTTTTTTACCAAAAATATGTAGAAGAATACGTATCGGCCTAAACTGAGGAAAAAAAATTTTTTTTTTATATATTTTTTTGGGGATATTTATTATAGCAAAAAGCAAAAAATATTGCATTTTTTTCAAAATTGTCGCTCTATTTTTGTATATAGCGCAAAAAAATAAAAACCGCAGGGGCGATCAAATACCACCAAAAGAAAGCTCTATTTGTGGGAAAAAAAGGACGCCAATTTTGTTTTGGAGCCACGTCGCACGACCGCGCAATTGTCAGTTAAAGCGACGCAGTGCCGAATCGCAAAAAGGGGCCTGGTCCTTTGGCTGCCAATTGGTCCGGGGCTGAAGTGGTTAAGGAGGCTCTGTGTCCATCGATGAACGAAAGAGAACATGGGATTTTTGTACTCTCTGTAAAATCTATTTCTCTGAGTTCGACAGACCCAGCACCCACCCCTCTATAGCGTTTTTGATACTTCTATTACTGCTTGCTACTAACTGAATACTTAGTGCAGGGAGGGGGTTATATAGTGACTGAGGACCGCCCATGGGCGTAGCTAGGTGTTTTTTGTTCTGCCTAGTCCTACTCCTGCAGAGGCGATATAACGCAATGGTCAAGATTAAGGAGGTGCTGTGTCTGTCGAACTCAGAAAACAATTATCACAGTCTTGATTTAGGTGCGTTGCTTATTTGTTGTTGTTGGGCTATATATAGGCAAAGTGGATCTATAGGAGGAAATAAAAATTGCTATCGGACAGGTTCTTTTTTGCACAAAAGACATACAATGTCTCTTCTGCAATAAAATGTACTTCCCTGCCTGTTTGCCATCTTCTGCAAAATGTACATGGAGCTGCGCATGTGCAGCTCCGTTTCCATTTTCAGTACAGTGCCAGTGTTCTGGAATGAATGAATCCACCAAAGTGATGTCTTCCCGCATTGGCCAATCAAAATGACCAAAGGCCGGCATTCTGGAGGAAGATGCCAGCACCAGCAAGGAATGTCGTGAGCAGCAAAATGTTGGAGAATAGGTGAGTATCCCTGACTTTAGTTCCACTTTAATGTTATCATGCTGGCCTTTTGAAAATGTTGAGTGCATGGCATGGCCTTGACAGAACAAGAAATGTTCTATTTTTTTGGCAATGTCTGTATGCTGTTCTCCGCTGTACATTGGCGCACAGCCATTCAAATTAATGAGAGGTTGTATGCTGAACCTGGGATGACTGGGCAGAGGTAACATGGCTGCAGTGTGGCTGAACAGGCTCTGCCGGACCGTGTGCAAGAGCCCTTATATGGAGGGCTGTTTATTTTTTTAGGTCAGCCTGGACTTTATATTCATATGTGTACATTAGCTCATTTCTGGTTCTCTTTAGGTGTGTCATCTGTGCAGCAACTATGGCCTGTATGGTAGATGGTCACATTGTTTGTTATGCTGTAAGCCATCTTTATGGGTAAAAGAACCATCCCGTGCACACCTTGATGTGGAACGTTGGAGAATAGGTGAGTATCCCTGACTTTAGTTCCACTTTAATGGTGTCATGCTGGCCCTTTAAAAAATGTTGAGTGCATGGCTTTGACAGAACAAGAACATTTTCTATTTTTTTGCAAACGTCCATATGCTGTTCTCTGCTGTACATTGGCGCGCAGCCATTCAAATTAATGACAGGTTGTATTCTGCACCCGAGATGACTGGGCAGAGGTAACATGGCTGCAATTACTCTGATGTAGAGGTTGTTTATTGGCAATTGTTGGGAATGACTGAACTCCTGTGAAATCAAGCATTTTCTCTTGATTTGTTACCCCTTCCATACATGCAGGTTGTGGTTAGTCTGACATTCGGCTGATCCATATTTGGAGGCTCCCCTGACTGTAGGAAAACAGATCAAAGTCACACATTGATATCCATGGGAATAAAAATAGCCCCTTCCCAGCCACAGAGGCCAGGCTGCGCTGATAGCGTCTGAGAACACTAGAGTGCTCTGCCGTAATCTCTGCAGTCAAGAAATTTAAAGTGCAACTCCCATTCTGATAACAGCTAATATAATGGGCATGACCGATATGCAAGACACCATTCACAGGGAAAATGGGGTCTCTGTAATGCCCACCTCTGGACGCAGTTATACTTGCCTTCACAGCATTCTCCCACCACTGCTTCCTTCATCGCGGATACAGTAAAATACTTAGTGATGGCTGCCATTGAAACTTGTGTTCAGGCTTAGTGGCCAATTGCTGCATTGCATCATGGGAGAGGGCCACATGCTTCTCAAATTTCTGTGATCCGTGGGAATAAAAAAATTACATGGCACCTGTGGTGGGTAGATGAAGGAATTGTGCCCCATAATGGGTCTTATGCCGCGTACACACGATCAGAATTCTCGTCGGAAAAAGCTCTGATGGTTTTCCCGGCAGAATTCCGACGGAATTTCGCTCAAACTCTCTTGCCTACACACGGTCACATCAAATTCCGTCGGTCGATAACACTGCAACATACAACACGTTCGGCACTATAAAAGGGATGTTTTAATGCTTCCTAGCATGCGTCGAATTGTTTCCAAGCATGCGTCGGAATTTTGCGTGTCGGAATTGCATAAACACGATCGGAAAAGGTTTTTGGTCGGAAAAATGAAGAACAGGCTCTCAATCTAAAGTCCGTCGGAAATGCTGACAGAAAAAGACAGATGGGCATACACACGATCTGAAAATCCGATGAAAAGCTCCCATCGGACTGTTTCCATCGGAAATTCTGTCCGTGTGTACGCGGCATTAGTGATAGAAATAATACCCCATCATTGGTGTCACTGGGAAATATAGAGCCCCAGCATTGGTATCAGTGGAAGGAATAGAGCCCCATTATTATTGTCCGTGAAAGAAATAATGTTTCAACATTTTTCAGTGGGAGGAATCCCAGAGGACTGGATAAAGGCAGTTGACCCATGGACCGCAGTTTGGAGATCACTGGTCTAGAAGATGGTGGCATGGGGTGCAGCAGATTTGCTGTCCATGTGAGCATGTTTTTATGAAGACAACCAGCAGTCAAGGTAAAAAGGGATGAAAAAAGAAAACCTAAAGGGGGAAGTGAAGTTAGTATTTAAAGCATCTACTGCCCTTTCCTTGCCTTTATCTGGGACACTATTCCTCCCAACAATGGGGCATAATTCCTGCTACTGACATCAACAATGGGGCACTATTCCTCCCACTGACCCCAATGATTGTGATCTATTCCGCCCATCGACACCAACAATGGGGCATTATTTTTTTTCACTGAGACAAACAATGAGGCACTATTCCTCCCACTGGTACCAATGATGATTCCTTCTGCTGATATCAATGATGGGGTACTACTCCTCCCACTGATACCAATGATGAGACACCACTTCTTCCACTGACACCAATGATGGGGCACTATTCCTCCCACTAATACCAATGATGGGGCACTATTCCTCCCACTGATACCAATGATGGGACACTACTCCTTCCACTGACACCAATGATGGGACACTACTCCTCCCACTGATGCCAATGATGGGACACTACTCTTTCCACTGATACCAATGATGGAGCACTATTCCTCTCACTGACACCAATGATGGGACACTACTCCTCCCACTGACGCCAATGATGGGACACTACTCCTCCCACTGACGCCAATGATGGGACACTACTCCTCCCACTGACGCCAATGATGGGACACTACTCCTCCCACTGACGCCAATGATGGGACACTACTCCTCCCACTGACGCCAATGATGGGACACTACTCCTCCCACTGACGCCAATGATGGGACACTACTCCTCCCACTGACGCCAATGATGGGACACTACTCCTCCCACTGACACCAATGATGGGACACTACTCTTTACACTGATACCAATGATGGAGCACTATTCCTCTCACTGACACCAATGACGGGGCACTTGTCCTCCTCCTAATACCAAAGATGCATTGTTTACTCCCACTGATACCAGGACAATTTATTTTCCCACTGGTCAGTCTGGCCTCCCTAAAGTCTGAAGGACAGTAAACGGACCCTTTATTTAGAATGTTTTGATTTAAAGCCTAGCTCTTGGATAATTAAAACTATCCCTTGCAGTGGAGCTGTGTCCACACTGCAAGGGTTAATTGCTTGAGATCCACACAAAGATTTACTGTCCCGACCCTCCACACCGCTAGACTGGTTCCTACAACATGTTCTCCTCTACAGCAGTCTAAGGTCCTGATGTCATCAAGAACCAGCGCAAAATCCAAAGCCCTGCATTTGACTCGATGAGGTCAAGGGATAGTCCACCACTGGAGCGTGGTATATTTTTAATTTTGTTTAATCATTTTTGGGGTACTTGATGTAAGACTGCAGCCCCCCCAGATTGAGATGCTCTTTAATCTTCCAAGAATGTCTTCCCTATATGTCTCGTTATAAAACCCACTCATCACTAAACTGCACTGTCGATGTTTATGGTTTTACCTGAATGGAAAAACAAGGCACCTGCCAATGTCTGTAATGACACATATCTGGGCCTACTGGCTGAGGTCAGCTCTTTTCTCCAGACGATGTACAATTAGATATCCTCATGCAGGAGGGAGGTGTGTGCCGAGTCATTTAAGAAATGTAAAAAAGGACAATTGTATTTGCAGATTAGCAGGAACTACGGGCAGCTGATATGTACTTAGTGAAATATTTTCCGATGGTGTTGGGCGAAGTAGGGAGTTGTCAGAATTTTTTTTTAAACCTCCCAGTAAATAAATGTCCTATCATACTTCGGGCCAGATTACACATGAGTTTATCAAGTCGGGATTTTTATTTTTTTTTTCCATTGAGAAAATCTGAGCTGGCAAAATTCCGATTGGCCTTGTGCACCCGTTATGCAACATTGTGCATTTTCCTGCATTTGGTAGCGCGGGTAGAATATAAAGACACCAAATGTAAAAATGTTCACATTGGTGGTAGGGTTACACCAATACTGGTATCGGTATCGGTACCAAGAACTTGTCCAAATGCTGCCAATGCCCGAAAACTGATATCATACAAAATGAATGGACTCAAATCGCACTGCAACGAATTGCATCCGATTTGCGATTTGAACAAGAATGTGGTGCAATTCCTATCCGAATGGCATGCTGTGTCCCCCATCACTCCTGTGTGATCCCAGTATAGAAAGAGAAGCGCCATCTAAGAAGGGCAGCAATGGGCACACAAACAGTTTATTAAAAATTGTTATCACATCTCGCATGCTGTGCTCACAGGGCTGGAGGAGATGCATAAGTGGTCCGTCCCCAAGCTGACATCACTTCCGCCCTATACCCACAGGCAGAGGCGGCTCTCTAATTAGGCAAATTAGGCGGCCGCCTTAGGCCTCGCACTCCCAGGGGCCTCGCAGCTGCCTAATTTGCCTGACGTGTGTGGGAGTTGGAGGGAATGTCCCCCAGTCGGTGTCCCCAGGGCCGTCTCTCTGCTCGCTACTACTTTTACCCCTGCCAGGGGCGGACTGTTCAATTCAACACTGCCAGGGGTGACGTCCCAGGGTCAGTGGGTGGTTCCATGTACTCCTATGAATCCTGTGAATTCATAGTTCATAGGCTCTTAATATATGCAATTTGTACAGTTATTTTTTTTATCGCTTGAATTATTTTTCCGATTTTGGGCGTGAGTGGGGCCTCATGTTTAAGATTTACCTAAGGCCTCACAAAGTCTAGAGCCGCCTCTGCCCACAGGAGTCCTGGTGTTCTATCAGATTACCGCTACGCATCAGATTGTGCAACGCAAGTGATATTCCGACCCAAGAAATACTTACTGCGCATGTGCGATGTGTTCCACCATGCGTTCCACGCCGCAATGCGTTCCACACACTTCATGATCTGACGAGTAGCGGTATTCTGATAGGACACCCATGCAGACATCTTAGTACACCCAGCTACGTTTTGAAATTCAGAGTAATTTTAGCAATAAAGTGAGCGTATATAAATAAATATACTATATTGATATCTGTGATGCTGTTTGGATGTTACATTTATAAAGAAGCTGGACGCCAGCAGTAGGAAGGTGGCGGAGGCCATGTTGGTACGCCCTGCACTGCTCAGCATTAAACCTTTAGCCTTTTAAAATTAAACGTCCATACACCATCACAGATATCAAGATATAATAAATATACTATGCTCACTTTATTGCTAAAATGACTTTGAAATTCAAGACGTAGCTGGGTGTAGTAAGATGTCCGCATGGGTGTTCTATCAGAATACCGCTACCCATCAGATCATAAAGTGTGTGGAATGCATCGCGCATGCGCAGTAAGTATTTTTGGTCAGAACGTCACTTCCGTTGCACAATCCGATGGTTAGCGGTGATCTGATAGAACACCGGAACTTCCTACATCTCCTCCAGCCCTGTGAGCACCAAAAGCAGGCAGGATTTGATTTGCAAGATATATCAAGATATGTCGTATACCTTTTAAAGCGGTTCTGCACACATTTTATTTAGTGAATCTCTTTGCCTTCCAAATCGGGCAAAGAGTACTAAATGAAGTGTTTTTTTTTTTTTTCCCCACTTACCTTGTAATTGCTGACGTTCTTTCCTCTGTCTCTTCGGCGGTGGGCGGGGTCTCTGCGTCGATCCTCGTCACGCCGCACTGTCTCCTGGGATCTGGTGTCATTGATCCCAGGAGTCAGTGCGCACATCTTCCGAAATCTCGCGAGATTTCGGCGAACGTGAGCTATACTTTGCCGTTACTGCGCATGCGCGAGATCGGCGCAAAAACGGCGGTGCATGCTGGGCCATCTGAAGTGCCTATGTGGTTTCACATGCCCACAGGCAAGATGGCCCCCAGCAGCAAGATATTTTATAAATGTTTCTTGGTGACGAAAACCAGCAGCAGTTCACTTACAAAACGGAACAAGTGAATGATTAATTTACATATGATAATCGTTTTCATTATACAAAAAAAAAAAAAAAACATTACAGACAGTGTCAGACCGCTTTAACATGCGAGTTGTGCTAAAAAAATTTAAGCACTTACCCTCTGGAAGATTTACCCCCCTTTATGACCAGGCAATTTTTTGTGAAATGGCACTGCGTTCATTGAACTGACAATTGCGCGGTCGTGTAATGATGTACCTAACAGAAATATATGTCCTTTTTTTTTTTTCCCCTTTTCGATGTATTTGATTATCTCTGCGTTTTTTTACTTTTTTTCGCTATTAAAAAAAAACAAAAAAAATATTTTGAAAAAGCACAATGTTTTACTTTCTGCTATAAAACATATCCAATAAAAAAATTAAAAAATTGAATTTCTTCATCAATTTAGACAATAAAATA
>CM053027.1:47401488-47428988 GCA_028564925.1 Lithobates sylvaticus | reverse complement strand
CGTCTCTGGGCAAGAGGGGCGTGGCTGTAGTCCCCGGGAGCCGCTGCTGCTGCTGCTGGCACTGAGCTACTGTGAGTGTCAATGGTGGGGCCGCGCGCTGCAGGGCTGTGTGTGTGTGACTGGTGACAGCTGGGGGGACTACAACCCCCAGCATGGCTAATGTGGGACTGACACTCCCAGCATGGCTAATGTAGGACTGTCACTCCCAGCATGGCTAATGTAGGACTGCAACTCCCAGCATGGCTTATGTAGGACTGCAACTCCCAGCATGGCTAATGTAGGACTGACACTCCCAGCATGGCTAATGTAGGACTGCAACTCCCAGCATGGCTTATGTAGGACTGCAACTCCCAGCATGGCTTATGTAGGACTGACACTCCCAGCATGGCTAATGTGGGACTGCAACTCCCAGCATGGCTAATATAGGTGCACCCAATATGGCTACCAATGTGGGACTGCAACTCCCAGCATGGCTAATGTAGGACTGACACTCCCAGCATGGCTAATGTAGGAATGCAACTCCCAGCATGGCCTATGTAGGACTGACACTCCCAGCATGGCTAATGTAGGACTGCAACTCCCAGCATGGCTAATGTAGGACTGACACTACCAGCATGGCTAATGTAGGACTGACACTCCCAGCATGGCTAATATAGGTGCACCCAGTATGGCTACCAATGTGGGATTGCAACTCCCAGCATGGCTAATGTAGAACTGCAACTCTCAGCATGGCTAATGTAGGACTGCAACTCTCAGCATGGCTAATGTAGGACTGCAACTCTCAGCATGGCTTATGTAGGACTGCAACTCCCAGCATGGCTAATGTAGGACTGCAACTCCCAGCATGGCTAATGTAGGACTGCAACTCTCAGCATGGCTAACACAGGACTGCAACTCCCAGCATGGCTAGTATAGGAGCACCCAGCATGGCTACCATTGTGGGACTGCAACTCCCAGCATGGCTATTATAGGAGCACCCAGCATGGCTACCAATGTGGGACTGCAACTCCCAGCATGGCTATTAAAGGAGCACCCAGCATGGCTACCAATGTGGGACTGCAACTCCCAGCATGGCTAATGTAAGGCTGGCTATACATTATACAATTCTCTTGTACAATTGTCCTTTAGAGTATTTACCAAAACCACATAATATGAGGTCAAACCTAAACACTTTCAATTTGCAATCAGGCAGGCCCTTGCACTCAGGGCGGCTGATAAGGCAGTAAAGCCAGCCCCCCTGTACTGGGCCCAGGCCCCGTCAGTTGAATAGGGGGGCAGCTGTACTGCCCTATTGCCGACTCTTGTGGCACACCCTGTAGTGCAGGGGGAGATTGGTATCTGCGCCACCACCCCCTTGCTGGTCAATTTAACACCCCCCCCCCCCATGTGCATTTTAATGAAAATATAATTTGATATTTTCAGGGGGGGGGGGGCTGCATGGTATAGTTCTTGTGCCATATATAGGTATATATGGCACAAGAAGAAGAAGTTGCATATATAGGAAGGCAATAGGATATTGCACACCCCTTTTTCAGAGTGCTATGAAAGCAGCTAGTGTGTTGTAGCATTAATATTTTCGGGTGAGGAGGTCTCAGTAATTATAGGGGGCATATTCAAATCTTAAACATGAGCACAATGTGACAGAATTGATGACCTGACCAATCACTAATACTTATCATTAGAATTGAGATGACAGGCGCATGTACATGCTATGTAAAAGCAAGCACTGTGGGGTAGGGGGGGCTTGTTTGCTGCCCCCCCCCCCCCAAAAAAATGGAGCACCAGCCACCACTGATGGCTGCTAATGGTGTCTAAGCCCCAAAATGTAGCAATCTGTGTCGAAAGTTGCTTTTGTACCTTTTTGAGCTCCAGACGTTGAGCTCCAGACCCCTGAGTTGCTCATATCTAAACAGGCACAATTTAAAAGCATTGGAGGGTTTGGTTGTTGAGCATCTTGGAGCTTTGAGCTTCAAGCTACAAAATGTTCAGGTGTGAATCGGGGGCTTAAGGTCATCGTACATGGATGTACTGTGGATGAACACGTTTGGGGTGGAGGAACTTGACTGGCCTGCACAGAGTCCATCACTCAACACGATAGAACACCTTTGGGATGAATTAGAGGGCAGACTGCGAGCCAGGCCTTCTTGTCCAACATCAGTGCCTGACCTCACAAATGCGCTTCTGGAAGAATGGTCAAACATTCCCATAGACACACTCCTAAACCTTGTGGACGGCCTTCCCAGAAGAGTTAAAGCTGTTATAGCTGCAAAGGGTGGGCCAACTCAATCTTGAACCCTACGGACTAAGACTGGGATGCCATTAAAGTTCATGTGCGTGTAAAGGCAGGCGTCCTAAAACTTTTGGTAATATAGTGCGTCTTCTCTTGTCCTGAACGAGAGAGATTCAAATTCCCCCATCCAGGCCAACAGTTAGATGGAGGGATCTTCACTGCCAGCTACTGTATTCATGACAGTCTACCTGATAGGATACCTTCATGACTTTGGTTTTGGTGGTTAATGAGGTTTGTCCTATTGATCGATTTTGCCAATCATTTTTTACCCAGCTCCCTCGACTTCTAACATGACTCTCGTTGAGCAGGATGGTGTCTGCAGGGACAAATTTTGACCAATTTAGCAAAAAGCTGAAATTCGAGCTATCTATGGCCAGCTTTGGACAAATGTCTGGGTAAGCAGAATTGGAACTTTGTAGCCATTTCTTTTATTGTTGTCCTATCTGAGGGCTGTAGCCAGAGAAGATATGGTCTGACATGTATGCCAGGCTCAGGTATAATAAAGAGCTTTTTGGAGTTGATCATTGACAATAACTTCATTTTTTTAGCCCTAAATGTCAGACTTCCCCCCCTTCCAACCACTCACACGCTCTCCATACACTGATAGACCGTCCATAGTGCAGAAGAAACATGTTCATATAATAGCGGACACACAGAAAGGCAGACCTCAGCAGTAGGGATGAGCCGAACACCCCGGGTTCGGTTCGAACCAGAACCTTCGAACGGACCGAAAGTTCGCGCGAATTTTCGAACCCTATACGTTATAATGGACGCGAACGTTCGAAATCAAAAGTGCTAATTACAACGGCCAATATGCATGTTAATGTCATAAAACAGGTTTGGGGACCCGGGTCCTGCCCCAGGGGACATATATCAATGCAAAAAGAACTTTTAAAAACTAACGTTTTTTCGGGAGCAGTCATTTTAATGATGCATAAAGTGAAAAAAAAAAAAGTGACATTTTCCTTTAAATATGGTACCTGGGGGGTGTCCAAAGTATGCCTGTGAAGTGGCATGTGTTTCCCGTGTTTAGAACTGTCCTTGCACAAAATGACATTTGTAAAGGAAAAAAAAGAAGCCATTTAAAACCACTTGCGGCTTTAGGTTTGATCTTAAGTAGAATCTGAACAGGTACATTATGAAGTGTAGCTCCATCCCAAAAAAATCTATTTTTTAAGCTTTTTGGAGAACATAGGGAGGGGTTATCACCCCTGTAACATTTGCTGTCTTTGCACATCTGTTCAGAACATGTCACCTCACTTTCCGTCCCAATGATAAATGTTTTTGGAAAAGTGGGGTTTTAATTGAAACAAGGATTGGTGATAAAGTATCAGTAGAGAGGAGATACCTTTTCCCAAATTAAATCTAACAGGATAGAATTTCCCTTCCTAGGGGTAGATTTCCTCTCACTTCCTGTTTTCTCTTTCCATTTGCAAGTAGGAGTCGTTTGTAAGTTGGATGTTTGAAAGTAGGGGCCTGGCGTATATACTCTGCAGAAATTTGCCCTATTAGATGTTGGTGTAGCCACAAGACTGGTGGGCACAGGAATGGGCCCTGCTGTGAGTTAATAGATCAAGATTTGTAATTGCATGCACCTGTTGAACAGGGCAGAAAAATTGGGGGTGGTGGTGGTGGACGGTTTTGCCACAAGACTGTAAGCTCTCACAGTTACTCTTGGTGGGCGCAGGAATGGGCCCTGCTGTGAGTTATTAGATCAAGATTTGTAATTGCAAGCACCTGATGAACAGGGCAGAAAAATTGGGCCTTTGGCGGTGGTGGTGGACGGTGTTGCCACAAGACTGTAGGCCCTCATAGTTACTCTTGGTGGGCGCAGGAATGGGCCCTGCTGTGAACTATTAGATCAAGATTTGTAATTACCCGCCCCTGTTAAACAGGGGCTGAAAAATTGTGCCTTAGGCACTGGTGCTGGTGCCACAACACTGCAACCCCTCACAGAGACTGTACTTGGAGCACAGCAGTCACACGTGTTGCGAAGCATTTTTTTTAAAAAATTGTAAGTACACGCCCCTGTTAAACAGGGGCTGAAAAATTGTGCCTTAGGCACTGGTGCTGGTGCCACAACACTGCAACACGGCCCTCACAGAGACTGTACTTGGAGCACAGCAGTCACACGTGTTGCGAAGCATTTTTTTAAAAAATTGTAAGTACACGCCCCTGTTAAACAGGGGCTGAAAAATTGTGCCTTAGGCACTGGTGCTGGTGCCACAACACTGCAACACGGCCCTCACAGAGACTGTACTTGGAGCACAGCAGTCACACGTGTTGCGAAGCATTTTTTAAAAAAATTGTAAGTACACGCCCCTGTTAAACAGGGGCTGAAAAAATTGTGCCTTAGGCACTGGTGCTGGTGCCACAACACTGCAACACGGCCCTCACAGAGACTGTACTTGGAGCACAGCAGTCACACGTGTTGCGAAGCATTTTTTTAAAAAATTGTAAGTACACGTCCTGTTAAACAGGGGCTGAAAAATTGTGCCTTAGGCACTGGTGCTGGTGCCACAACACTGCAACACGGCCCTCACAGAGACTGTACTTGGAGCACAGCAGTCACACGTGTTGCGAAGCATTTTTTTAAAAAATTGTAAGTACACGCCCCTGTTAAACAGGGGCTGAAAAATTGTGCCTTAGGCACTGGTGCTGGTGCCACAACACTGCAACACGGCCCTCACAGAGACTGTACTTGGAGCACAGCAGTCACACGTGTTGCGAAGCATTTTTTTAAAAAAATTGTAAGTACACGCCCCTGTTAAACAGGGGCTGAAAAATTGTGCCTTAGGCACTGGTGCTGTGGCATGGATCATTGAGGAGGAGGAAGAGGATAGTCAGTGAACATAAGAGGACAGTCACTCAGCATCAGCATAGGCAGTCTTGAAGGGATGTGACATTAAAAATTATTCGGTTATATCCGCCTCAGGTGCCTGGTAGCTGGTGGTGATCCAAGACTGATTCATTTTGATGAATGTCAGTCGATCAACCGAGGCGGTGGACAGGCGCACCCTATGATCAGTCACAAATCCTCCAGCAGCACTGAATGTGCGTTCGGAAAGAACGCTGGAGGCAGGACAGGCCAGTAGCTCAATTGCATACTGTGCAAGCTCTGGCCAGTGATCCATCCTCAGGACCCAGTAAGCCAGAGGATTTTCGGTGGGAAAGGTGTCCAAGTCTGACCTTGCCCCAAGGTATTCCTGCACCATGTATATCAGACGCTGGCGATGGTTGCTGGAACCGATCATACCTTGGGGCTGCGGACTAAAAAATTGTCTGAACGCATCGGTCAGACGTCCACCTTCCCCACCGCTCCTTCTGCCACTGACCGAAGCCTCAGCAACTCGTCGCCCAGGACCAGGAGTTTGTAGCCTCCCAGTTTCTGGGAACGCGTTGCACAGACCTTTCTGCAAGGCCTCCCTGAGATGTCTCATCCTCTGCTCCCTCTGCGACGGCAAGATAAGGTCCGCAACCTTACCCTTGTACCGCGGATCAAGGAGAGTGGCCAGCCAGTAATGGTCCCTCTCCTTGATCCGAAGAACACGAGGATCCTTCCGCAGGCTTTGCAGGATCAGGGAGGCCATGCAGCGTAGGTTAGCTGAGGCATTCGGTCCGGAGTCTTCTGGGTCACTGAGGATGACATGATCGCCAGCCACCTCCTCCCAGCCACGTACAAGTCCACTGGCTTGTTGGGACTGTACATCATCCCTAAAAGACTGCTGCTGCTGATGCTGAGTGCCAGGCTCCACCTCCATGCTCACACAATCCTCCTCCTCCTCCTCCTCCTCCTCATCCTCTTCCTGTGTGATGGGTGGGACAGAAGGAACACTGTCCGGATAAAGGGGGCCTTGAGAGGCAAGGAAGTCCTCCTCTTCCTGCCTCTGTTCTGCCTCAAGTGCCCTGTCCATTATCCCACGCAGCGTATGCTCCAACAGGTGGACAAGAGGGACAGTGTCACTGATGCATGCACTGTCACTGCTCACCATCCTCGTGGCCTCCTCAAATGGTGAGAGGACAGTGCATGCATCCCTGATCATGCTCCACTGACGTGGGGAAAAAAACCCAAGCTCCCCTGACCCTGTCCTGGTGCCGTAGTCGCAAAGGTACTCATTGATGGCCCTCTGCTGCGTGTGCAGTCGCTGCAGCATGGCCAACGTTGAGTTCCACCTGGTGGGCATGTCAGATATTAGGCGGTTCTTGGGCAGGTTCAGCTCCTTTTGCAGCTCAGTCAGCCGAGCACTGGCATTATAAGATCGGCGGAAATGCACACAGACTTTCCTGGCCTGCCTCAGGACATCCTGTAAGCCTGGGAACCTGCCCAAGAACCGCTGCACCACCAGGTTGAGGACGTGAGCCATGCAGGGCACATGGGTGAGCTGCCCCTGTCGCAGGGCGGAGAGGAGGTTGGTGCCATTGTCAGAAACGACCATTCCTGGCTTAAGCTGACGTGGCGTCAACCACCTCTCGGCCTGCCCCTGCAGAGCTGCCAGAACCTCTGGCCCAGTGTGGCTCCTGTCCCCCAAACACACCAGCGCAAGCACGGCATGGCATCTTTTTGCCTGCGTACTTGCGTAGCCCCTTGTACGCCTACGGAGCACCGCTGGTTCCAAGGACAGAGCACTGGAGGAAGAAGAAGAGGAGGGGGTGGAGGAGAGAGGTGTGTCACAACCAGTAGCAGTAGTCGCGTTTTGGAGGCGTGGTGGCGGAACAACCTCCAACACTACTGCACCTTGTCCTGCATCCCTCCCAGCTGCCAATAGAGTGACCCAATGGGCCGTGAAAGAAAGGTACCGTCCCTGTCCATGCCTGCTGGACCATGAGTCAGCGGTAATATGCACCTTACCGCTGACCGCCCTGTCCAGCGAGGCATGGACATTGCCCTCCACATGCCGGTAGAGAGACGGAATCGCCTTCCGCGAGAAAAAGTGGCGTTTGGGAACCTGCCACTGAGGAACCGCACATTGAACAAACTCACGGAAGGGGGCCGAGTCTACCAACTGAAAAGGCAGCAGTTGAAGTGCTAGCAATTTAGCAAGGCTAGCATTCAACCGCTGGGCATGTGGATGGCTGGGAGTGTACTTCTTTCTACGGTCCAGCAGCTGGGGCAGGGAAATTTGCCTGCTGCATTCGGACGTCGGTGTACTGCAAGTACTTGGTTGTGACACACCGAATTCTACACCTTCAGTCCTCTCAGAGCAGCTTTCAGAGAGGACTGAAGGTGTAGTGGGGATGGAGATCCCAGCTGAGGAGGAGCAAGGAGAGGTCCGCTTAGTTCTTTGGTGTGGGTCTTTTTATGTGTGCCTGCCAACGAGCTGCATGGCAGGTCGCCATATGTCTGGTCATGCTTGTCGTGCCCAAGCGGCTGATGTTTTGGCCACGCGAGATACGCTTGAGACAAATATTGCAAATAGCAGTGGTGCGATCTGCTGCACTCGTCTCAAAAAAGGCCCACACCAAAGAACTTTTCTGATAACGTGCAGAGGCAGCGCCCTGCACAGGCGGAGCTCTGCGGTGTTGTACAGTTGCTGTGCTGGCCTCTACCTGGCCTCCAGGGGGCATCCTGCCTCGTTGGACATGTGACGCCGCATCCTCCTCCTCCTCGTCCTCCTCCTCATCCTCTCTCCCTTGAGGCACCCACGTGGAGTCAGTGACCTCATCATCCCCTCCCTCTTCACCACTAGAGCAAACCTGGCAGTAAGCTGCAGCTGGTGGAACTGTACTGCCAGATTCCTCAAGCTGGGTATCGTCATCCGAGCCTTCGAATCGTTGGGCATCCTCCTGGAGCATGTACCCAACACTGTGCTCAAAGAGTTCGGGGGACTCCTCAGGAGGACATGGTGGGTCTAGGGAAGGGGTGGCTGATGATGCTCTGTCAGTACCCTGAGCCTGGGTGAGAGAGGATGAGGAGGATGAGGAGGGCTTGGTCATCCATTCTACCAAGCCTTCAGCATGATGCGGCTCCACATGTCCAGCTGCCGAAAACAAAGACGCGCGTGTCCCATGGCCACGTGCTGATGACGATGCACGACCACGTCCACGGCCACGTCCACTAGAAACAGAGACTGTCTGCCCTGTGTTCTTGGCTCTGCACGCTCTGCCTCCCCTTGGCGGTCTTCCAGCCATTGTAGTCGGTAGTCCTGTGGGTGCTGCTGAGAAGAAAATATAGGAGCTCTGTGTGATGCCACTAACACACTAGAAGTCCTATAGGTGCTTCTGCAAAGAAAATATAGGAGCTCTGTGTGATGCCACTAACACACTAGAAGTCCTGTGGGTGCTGCTGAGAAGAAAATATAGGAGCTCTGTGTGATGCCACTAACACACTAGAAGTCCTATGGGTGCTTCTGCAAAGAAAATATAGGAGCTCTGTGTGATGCCACTAACACACTAGAAGTCCTGTGGGTGCTGCTGAGAAGAATATATAGGAGCTCTGTGTGATGCCACTAACACACTAGAAGTCCTGTGGGTGCTGCTGAGAAGAAAATATAGGAGCTCTGTGTGATGCCACTAACACACTAGAAGTCCTATGGGTGCTTCTGCAAAGAAAATATAGGAGCTCTGTGTGATGCCACTAACACACTAGAAGTCCTGTGGGTGCTGCTGAGAAGAAAATATAGGAGCTCTGTGTGATGCCACTAACACACTAGAAGTCCTATAGGTGCTTCTGCAAAGAAAATATATAGGAGCTCTGTGTGATGCCACTAACACACTAGAAGTCCTGTGGGTGCTGCTGAGAAGAAAATATAGGAGCTCTGTGTGATGCCACTAACACACTAGAAGTCCTGTGGGTGCTTCTGCAAAGAAAATAGAGGAGCTCTGTGTGATGCCACTAACACACTAGAAGTCCTATAGGTGCTTCTGCAAAGAAAATATAGGAGCTCTGTGTGATGCCACTAACACACTAGAAGTCCTGTGGGTGCTGCTGAGAAGAATATATAGGAGCTCTGTGTGATGCCACTAACACACTAGAAGTCCTATGGGTGCTTCTGCAAAGAAAATAGAGGAGCTCTGTGTGATGCCACTAACACACTA
Source organism: Lithobates sylvaticus (assembly GCA_028564925.1). Lineage (NCBI taxonomy): Eukaryota > Metazoa > Chordata > Amphibia > Anura > Ranidae > Lithobates > Lithobates sylvaticus. The sequence continues at coordinate 47,419,663 of CM053027.1, read as the reverse complement.
GAAGTCCTGTGGGTGCTTCTGCAAAGAAAATAGAGGAGCTCTGTGTGATGCCACTAACACACTAGAAGTCCTATAGGTGCTTCTGCAAAGAAAATATAGGAGCTCTGTGTGATGCCACTAACACACTAGAAGTCCTGTGGGTGCTGCTGAGAAGAATATATAGGAGCTCTGTGTGATGCCACTAACACACTAGAAGTCCTATGGGTGCTTCTGCAAAGAAAATAGAGGAGCTCTGTGTGATGCCACTAACACACTAGAAGTCCTGTGGGTGCTTCTGCAAAGAAAATAGAGGAGCTCTGTGTGATGCCACTAACACACTAGAAGTCCTGTGGGTGCTGCTGAGAAGAATATATAGGAGCTCTGTGTGATGCCACTAACACACTAGAAGTCCTATGGGTGCTTCTGCAAAGAAAATAGAGGAGCTCTGTGTGATGCCACTAACACACTAGAAGTCCTGTGGGTGCTTCTGCAAAGAAAATAGAGGAGCTCTGTGTGATGCCACTAACACACTAGAAGTCCTGTGGGTGCTTCTGCAAAGAAAATAGAGGAGCTCTGTGTGATGCCACTAACACACTAGAAGTCCTATGGGTGCTTCTGCAAAGAAAATAGAGGAGCTCTGTGTGATGCCACTAACACACTAGAAGTCCTGTGGGTGCTTCTGCAAAGAAAATAGAGGAGCTCTGTGTGATGCCACTAACACACTAGAAGTCCTGTGGGTGCTTCTGCAAAGAAAATAGAGGAGCTCTGTGTGATGCCACTAACACACTAGAAGTCCTGTGGGTGCTTCTGCAAAGAAAATAGAGGAGCTCTGTGTGATGCCACTAACACACTAGAAGTCCTGTGGGTGCTGCTGAGAAGAATATATAGGAGCTCTGTGTGATGCCACTAACACACTAGAAGTCCTGTGGGTGCTTATGCAAAGAAAATAGAGGAGCTCTGTGTGATGGGACTAACACACTTCAAGTCCTATAGGTGCTTCTGGGAAGAAAATATTGCTCTGTGTGTGTAATGGGACTAACACACTTCAAGTCCTATAGGTGCTTCTGGGAAGAAAATATAGCTCTGTGTGTGTAATGGGACTAACACACTTCAAGTCCTATAGGTGCCTCTGGGAACAAAATATAGGAGCTCTGCCTGCCTGCCACGAACACACTACAAGTCCTATAGGTGCTTCTGGTAACAAAATATAGGAGCTCTGCCTGCCTGCCACTAACACACTACAAGTCCTATAGGTGCTTCTGGGAAGAAAATATAGCTCTGTGTGTGTAATGGGACTAACACACTTCAAGTCCTATAAGTGCTTCTGGGAACAAAATATAGGAGCTCTGCCTGCCTGCCACGAACACACTACAAGTCCTATAGGTGCTTCTGGGAAGAAAATATAGCTCTGTGTGTGTAATGGGACTAACACACTTCAAGTCCTATAGGTGCTTCTGGGAACAAAGTATAGCTCTTTGTGTGTAATGGGACTAACACACTTCAAGTCCTATAGGTGCTTCTGGGAAGAAAATATAGCTCTGTGTGTGTGATGGGACTAACACACTTCAAGTCCTATAGGTGCTTCTGGGAACAAAATATAGCTCTGTGTGTGTAATGGGACTAACACACTTCAAGTCCTATAGGTGCTTCTGGGAACAAAATATAGCTCTGTGTGTGTGATGGGACTAACACACTTCAAGTCCTATAGGTGCTTCTGGGAAGAAAATATAGCTCTGTGTGTGTAATGGGACTAACACACTACAAGTCCTATAGGTGCTTCTGGGAAGAAAATATAGCTCTGTGTGTGTAATGGGACTAACACACTTCAAGTCCTATAGGTGCTTCTGGGAAGAAAATATAGCTCTGTGTGTGTGATGGGACTAACACACTTCAAGTCCTATAGGTGCTTCTGGGAAGAAAATATAGCTCTGTGTGTGTAATGGGACTAACACACTTCAAGTCCTATAGGTGCTTCTGGGAAGAAAATATAGCTCTGTGTGTGTAATGGGACTAACACACTTCAAGTCCTATAGGTGCTTCTGGGAACAAAATATAGCTCTGTGTGTGTAATGGGACTAACACACTTCAAGTCCTATAGGTGCTTCTGGGAAGAAAATATAGCTCTGTGTGTGTAATGGGACTAACACACTTCAAGTCCTATAGGTGCTTCTGGGAACAAAGTATAGCTCTTTGTGTGTAATGGGACTAACACACTTCAAGTCCTATAGGTGCTTCTGGGAAGAAAATATAGCTCTGTGTGTGTGATGGGACTAACACACTTCAAGTCCTATAGGTGCTTCTGGGAACAAAATATAGCTCTGTGTGTGTAATGGGACTAACACACTTCAAGTCCTATAGGTGCTTCTGGGAACAAAATATAGCTCTGTGTGTGTGATGGGACTAACACACTTCAAGTCCTATAGGTGCTTCTGGAAGAAAATATAGCTCTGTGTGTGTAATGGGACTAACACACTTCAAGTCCTATAGGTGCTTCTGGGAAGAAAATATAGCTCTGTGTGTGTAATGGGACTAACACACTTCAAGTCCTATAGGTGCTTCTGGGAAGAAAATATAGCTCTGTGTGTGTAATGGGACTAACACACTTCAAGTCCTATAGGTGCTTCTGGGAAGAAAATATAGCTCTGTGTGTGTAATGGGACTAACACACTTCAAGTCCTATAGGTGCTTCTGGGAAGAAAATATAGCTCTGTGTGTGTGATGGGACTAACACACTTCAAGTCCTATAGGTGCTTCTGGGAACAAAATATAGCTCTGTGTGTGTAATGGGACTAACACACTTCAAGTCCTATAGGTGCTTCTGGGAAGAAAATATAGCTCTGTGTGTGTAATGGGACTAACACACTTCAAGTCCTATAGGTGCTTCTGGGAAGAAAATATAGCTCTGTGTGTGTAATGGGACTAACACACTTCAAGTCCTATAGGTGCTTCTGGGAACAAAATATAGCTCTGTGTGTGTGATGGGACTAACACACTTCAAGTCCTATAGGTGCTTCTGGGAAGAAAATATAGCTCTGTGTGTGTAATGGGACTAACACACTACAAGTCCTATAGGTGCTTCTGGGAAGAAAATATAGCTCTGTGTGTGTAATGGGACTAACACACTTCAAGTCCTATAGGTGCTTCTGGGAAGAAAATATAGCTCTGTGTGTGTGATGGGACTAACACACTTCAAGTCCTATAGGTGCTTCTGGGAACAAAATATAGCTCTGTGTGTGTAATGGGACTAACACACTTCAAGTCCTATAGGTGCTTCTGGGAACAAAATATAGCTCTGTGTGTGTGTGATGGGACTAACACACTTCAAGTCCTATAGGTGCTTCTGGGAACAAAATATAGCTCTGTGTGTGTAATGGGACTAACACACTTCAAGTCCTATAGGTGCTTCTGGGAACAAAATATAGCTCTGTGTGTGTGATGGGACTAACACACTTCAAGTCCTATAGGTGCTTCTGGGAAGAAAATATAGCTCTGTGTGTGTAATGGGACTAACACACTTCAAGTCCTATAGGTGCTTCTGGGAAGAAAATATAGCTCTGTGTGTGTAATGGGACTAACACACTTCAAGTCCTATAGGTGCTTCTGGGAAGAAAATATAGCTCTGTGTGTGTAATGGGACTAACACACTTCAAGTCCTATAGGTGCTTCTGGGAAGAAAATATAGCTCTGTGTGTGTAATGGGACTAACACACTTCAAGTCCTATAGGTGCTTCTGGGAAGAAAATATAGCTCTGTGTGTGTAATGGGACTAACACACTTCAAGTCCTATAGGTGCTTCTGGGAACAAAGTATAGCTCTTTGTGTGTAATGGGACTAACACACTTCAAGTCCTATAGGTGCTTCTGGGAAGAAAATATAGCTCTGTGTGTGTGATGGGACTAACACACTTCAAGTCCTATAGGTGCTTCTGGGAACAAAATATAGGAGCTCTGCCTGCCTGCCACGAACACACTACAAGTCCTATAGGTGCTTCTGGTAACAAAATATAGGAGCTCTGCCTGCCTGCCACTAACACACTACAAGTCCTATAGGTGCTTCTGGTAACAAAATATAGGAGCTCTGCCTGCCTGTCACTAACACACTACAAGTCCTATAGGTGCTTCTGGTAACAAAATATAGGAGCTCTGCCTGCCTGCCACTAACACACTACAAGTCCTATAGGTGCTTCTGGTAACAAAATATAGGAGCTCTGCCTGCCTGTCACTAACACACTACAAGTCCTATAGGTGCTTCTGGTAACAAAATATAGGAGCTCTGCCTGCCTGTCACTAACACACTACAAGTCCTATAGGTGCTTCTGGTAACAAAATATAGGAGCTCTGCCTGCCTGCCACTAACACACTACAAGTCCTATAGGTGCTTCTGGTAACAAAATATAGGAGCTCTGCCTGCCTGCCACGAACACACTACAAGTCCTATAGGTGCTTCTGGTAACAAAATATAGGAGCTCTGCCTGCCTGCCACGAGCACACTACAAGCCCCTCTTTGTCAATCAATCTTTGTAACTGAATCTATCTAACTCAATCTCTGCAAGTGAATCTCTCTCTCTATCTATCTAAATGCAGCAGAGTGTCACAGGAACAGCCTGCTCAATCTGCGCCGGAACAGCATGTGACCGGCGCAGACGGCGTGGCGGCGTTTTATAGGGGGGGGCGTGTACTACAGCCCCTGAGCTGTAATTGGCTACAGGCGTCCTGCCTGTAGCCAATTATGGCTCTTCGAGTTTCCGGGGCTGTGATTGGCCAAGCATGCGGGGTCACAGTGCATGCTTGGCCAATCATCAGCCAGCAATGCACTGCGTCGGCCGCGCCGGCCGCAATGCATTGCGGGGCCGCTCGCATCACACGAACGTGATGCGAGCGGCCAAAATAGTTCTGGGCTCGCCGAGCGAGCGAACGCCCGGTGCTCGATGCGAACGTGGGTTCGCATCGAGCACCGGGCCCATCCTTACTCAGCAGGAAAAAAGGATATACAAAACCACAAATAACACATTGCTACTTGTTTAGGGGAATAGTTGTGCTGCCCACAGCAAATCAGTTCCACCATGTTTCTGGAGTAAAGGTAGCCATGGACATCATATGGCCGCTCATTCTGGTTACATCAGGGAACGTCTATAAGGATATGGGTCCCACCTGATCTATGCAGCCCCCCACTTTGGCCAACCAACTTTGGAAGTCAACTTATTTAGGATCAATCTTCTGGGCCAAATGCTATCATTTCCCAATGATGAGGCTGAAACAAGTGTGGACATTGGGAAAACAAGTGTGGACATTGGGAAACAAGTGTGGACATTGGAAAACAAGTGTGGACATTGGGAAACAAGTGTGGACATTGGGAAACAAGTGTGGACATTGGGAAACAAGTGTGGACATTGGAAAACAAGTGTGGACATTGGGAAACAAGTGTGGACATTCGGAAAACAAGTGTGGACATTGGGAAAAACAAGTGTGGACATTGGGAAACAAGTGTGGACATTCGGAAAACAAGTGTGGACATTGGGAAACAAGTGTGGACATTGGGAAACAAGTGTGGACATTCGGAAACAAGTGTGGACATTGGGAAAACAAGTGTGGACATTAGGAAAACAAGTGTGGACATTGGGAAACAAGTGTGGACATTCTGAAAACAAGTGTGGACATTGGGAAACAAGTGTGGACATTGGGAAACAAGTGTGGACATTCGGAAACAAGTGTGGACATTGGGAAAACAAGTGTGGACATTAGGAAAACAAGTGTGGACATTGGGAAACAAGTGTGGACATTGGGAAACAAGTGTGGACATTGGGAAACAAGTGTGGACATTGGGAAAACAAGTGTGGACATTAGGAAAACAAGTGTGGACATTGGGAAACAAGTGTGGACATTAGGAAAACAAGTGTGGACATTGGGAAACAAGTGTGGACATTGGGAAAACAAGTGTGGACATTAGGAAAACAAGTGTGGACATTGGGAAACAAGTGTGGACATTGGGAAACAAGTGTGGACATTCGTAAACAAGTGGGGACATTGGGAAACAAGTGTGGACATTGGGACACGAGTGTGGACATTCGTAAACAAGTGTGGACATTGGGAAACAAGTGTGGACATTCGTAAACAAGTGTGGACATTCGTAAACAAGTGTGGACATTCGTAAACAAGTGTGGACATTCGTAAACAAGTGTGGACATTCGTAAACAAGTGTGGACATTGGGAAACAAGTGTGGACATTGGGAAAACAAGTGTGGACATTCGTAAACAAGTGTGGACATTGGGAAACAAGTGTGGACATTGGGAAACAAGTGTAGACATTGGGAAACAAGTGTGGACATTGGGAAACAAGTGTAGACATTGGGAAACAAGTGTAGACATTGGGAAACAAGTGTGGACATTGGAAAACAAGTGTGGAGATTCAGAAAACAAGTGTGGACATTCAGAAACAAGTGTGGACATTCGGAAACACAGAATGGTTGATTTACTAAAGGAAAATAGAATGTTCACGTTGGAAAGTGCAGTTGCTTCAGAGCTCAGTAAATGAGGTAAAGCTTCACTTTGCAAAAAATTCCCAATCACGTGCAAGGAAAAAAAAAAAAAAAAACGGCATCTTTGCTTGCACATGATTGGATGATGGAAGTCAGCAGAGCTTCTACTCATTTACTAAGCTCTGGAGCACCTGCACTTGCAGCGTGCAACTGCACTTTGCAAAGTGAACAGTCTATTTTCAACCCCAGAGGGTCAACGGGTGGCAACTGGACGTGTTTATATACCCTACCTGTCCTACAGGAAAAGTTTTATCTTCTGACCTCCACCTTCTCAAGCCAAGGGAGTCATTTGGAGCCTACGTATCCAAGCCTATGCCTTGGCATTTATGCCTCTTTGCCTGTCCCACTCCTGGACAGAGGTATTGGGTCATTGGGGGGGGGGGGAGTCAATGTTGGACCTTAGCCCAGTTTCAAGCCACACAGGGAGTGTATTGTTTTTAATGAGTTAGCTGACTCAATGGTGTTGATTTACTAAAGGCAGGGAAAATTTGAACTTAGAAAAATGAAGATGCATTCATTTCAAGCATGCCTGGTTATTTAATGTGAATGCAACTTCACTTTGCTACACTAAACATAATATTTGCAAAGTCTACTCATTCGACCCCATAGACTTCCATTGTGAGAAGGAGCAGTAAAGCACAATTATTGTGTACCATTGTAAAGTAGGAAGCAGAATCTGTCTATGTAATGAGCAAATGGGGATGCCCAAATAATATATACAGTATATAAATACATATATTATATAAATATATATATATATATCTATATATATATATATATATATATAGAGAGAGAGAGGGAGAGAGATCTCTTTCTCGCTCTCTCTCTCTCTCTCTCTCTCTCTCTCTATATATATATATATATATGTATATATATATATACACACATATAAATATATTATATAATTATATATATAAAGAATATAAATATATATATATATATATGCCTGTATATATACATATATATATATATATATATATATATATATATATATATATATATATATATATATATATATATATCTATAAAAAAATATGTATATATATAGATATAAATATATAGATAGATATGATATAGATATAGATATATATAGATATATACATACATAGATAGATAGATAGATAGATAGATATTACAAACTATACATAGAATTTAGAATTTAGGTTACTTACATCATTAACAAAATATTAAAACAACAAACAGTAAAAGTGGATAATAATAAATATATAAAAAATAATAAAATCAAAAAAAAATAATAATAAAATCAGAATGAGGCCACCATGAAACTAGGCCGACTGCCTAGGTATGCTGAGGCCGAACTGTGACATCCAGCTGCCACCGAGTCTGACTCCAAGCTCCCCCCCTTTTTTTTTTTTTTCGAAATAGGGCACGCCGGCGCGAATTCGTCGGATGCCCTTGGCGTGGTAAGGTGCAGAAATGATATGTTTTTTTTTTTTTTTTTTTCTGAAATTGAGGCCGAGTGACACGAATTTAGTGCGAAGAAGTGACTCCATTCATGCCGCGTGGTAGGGTGACGATACCATGAATGTACCATGACAGGGCAGAATCAGGAATGTACGTAAACCAGTGATGCGATTCCGCCCTTGGTGCATGTATAGAAATGAGGCCGTGCCTAGGGCACGCCGACACGAATTTTAGTGCGAAGAGGTGACTACATTCACGCCGGGCGTGGTAAGGTGACAGAAATGAGATACCATGACAGGGGCAAGAATCTGGAATGTACGCAACCAGTGATGCGATTCTGCCCTTGGCGCATGTATAGAAATGAGGCCGTGCCTAGGGCACGCCGACATGAATTCAGTGCGAAGAAGTGACTCCATTCATGCCGGGCGTGGTAAGGTGACAGAAATGAGATACCATGACAGGGGCAAGAATCTGGAATGTACGCAACCAGTGATGCGATTCTGCCCTTGGCGCATGTATAGAAATGAGGCCGTGCCTAGGGCACGCCGACACGAATTAGTGCGGGGAAGTGACTGCATTCATGCCGGGCGTGGTAAAGTGACAGAAATGATATACCATGACAGGGGCAAGAATCAGGAATGCCCGCAGCCAGTAAAGTGATTCCGCCCTTGGCGCATGTATCGAAATGAGGCCGGGTAGTCATGCATCAGGATCGCCCCGATCGGAGCATGCGTGGATGCGACCGGACCAGGATCGAAGCGATGGCATGAACGCCCTGATTAACTGATGCGAAATGATTTAGCATGACCGAAAGGCCTGGTACGTTAGCCACGTTTGAAATGATGAAATGATTGTCATGCTAATTCGTGAAATGTTTCGACACGGTCGAAGTGATTCGTACAACTAAAATGCCAACAGTGCTTCGGAATATAATAGCGATTCGGCACGCTCGCTAGCGCCACTAAATCGGATAATGGCAGAACATGAACGATACGTGTGAGTGCGAACGGCACCCGTGCGTGAGTTATGTTGACCGATTCGGAGACTGTGTGGCCCGCTCGTATAAGGGAACCCTTGAGTGCCGGATGCAACATCGGTCGGAGTGTCTGTGGCGGGCGGCCCTGAATGTGCGTGCCGTTAGATGGCTCCCGATCGGGTACAACAAAACGTGCGAGTAAGTGTTTAGGTTTCGTGACAAGCAGCGCGTGGCTCGTGAGCTACGCAGATCACAGTTTAGTGACATGATAAGCAGTGCATGAGAACGTAAAACATGGGAGCCGAAGCCCTACCTGCGACAGCCGAACCAGACTCTTTGTACGAAACTGCGACTCGACGACACGAGTGCGACACGAAGGGACGACACAACTTACGAACACGGAACACGGGACTGCAACAAGAGAAGACGGATAGACGAAAACGGAGCTCACGAGCCGGCACCAAGAGCGCTTGTCACGAACGAGTCGGTCCTAGATGTCTGACGTATCAGATATCACGCACAGGAAACCGACAAAGACCGGCGGCCTTTGGGCTGCTTAAATACCCTCCGGGCTCCTCCCATAACTTCAGGCCGGTACCCGGCCTTCCAATATATATATGTATATATATATATATATATATATATATATATATATATAATTTATATATTTATGTATGTATGTATGTATGTATGTATGTATATATATATATATATATATATATATATGTATATATATATATATATATATATATATATATATATATTATATATATATATATATATATATATATATATATATATATATATATATATATATATATATATATATATATATATATATATACATACATATATAGATAGATAGATATTACAAACTATACATATAATTTAGGTTACTTACCTCATTAACAAAATATTAAAACAACAAACAGTAAAAGTGGATAATAATAAATATATATATAAAAATAATAATAATTAAATCATAAAAAGAAGAAAAATACAAACAGTTAAAATAACATAATTAATGCAATTTAGATAAATAATACATTTTTTGGGTCAAGCCTTTTTTTATATATTTAATTATAAAAAAAAAACTAGGAGGAGAAGGAAAGAAGGACAGAGGGATTGCGGTCCAATGATGTTGGGAGCTGTGTTTTTAGCATGATACCTTATAGTTTCAGGATAGCGATTAGCAATTAAAATACTGTTAGTTGCTTCTAGGATTGATTTGACAGTACCCACATCTAGTAAAGATGGGCCCCTAACTCACAAAGGGCAAATTTGCAGCTGCGCAGTCTGTTGTCACTGACCCATATAGATGCAAATATCACAGATTCACCCAGAGTTAGTCATAACCTTCCTGCTAAGTAAATTTATTGGCTTCTTTCTCTGCATTTCTTTTGCATAATTTTTACTGATTTGACACCTGAAGCTTGAAGTCACAGAAGACCAGATCTAAAAAACAGAGCTCTCACAACTGATCAGATTTAAGTTTTTCCTAAAAGTATAGATCTAATTAGAGGCTGTAAAGGAATAACTCCATTGGTTTGTTCCGGCACGTTTCATACATCAGGCCCATGAAGATGGTGATATATAAAATGGGTCCTATTCCTATTGATCCATCATTGCTGGCTCTTCTAATTTTTTCTATATTACTTTAAACTTTTAGTTGGGGGTTGAACTCAATAGTGCCGCTCAGCTCTGTTCCAAAATAAAACTCTACAGGGTGGCAGGATCAGGGCCATGCTGGGTAACCACCACCCTACCCTACCAGCCTTGAAGAAACAAGGCCCATCAAACTAGACAGGAACCATGTTTATTTCTACCAGAAATCAGAAGTTTCGATTTTAATCCTGTGACATATGTTCGAAGATTTGTCTATCATTTTCTAAACTTGGGTACAAACCAAAAGTTCAAACAAAAATTATATTTTTTTTTGCTAGAAACGCCAAGCGCACAATTATTCCTGGATGTGCTTTATATGTATGCAGAACAAGAAGCACATGTCCACAGCTCCACAGGTTGTTCTTTGTAATGACTATGGAGCCTCGGGCCATGCTAAGTGACAGGAAGACAGAGCATGAAGAGTTTTGTACAAGGCCATGAACGTAAAAAAAAAGGATTAGTGGGTTTAGGATGGGCAACAGCTTATCCCCCGAAACCATAGAAAAGGGGACGGGTGGTCTCGTGGCCTTCCACCAGCATATAAACACATCATTAAATGTCTTTATACTAAGAGCACATCTTTACAATCCAATATAAAAGAACATTCTCATGTTCTGAAAATTGCTGGTAACCATTGACATTAGTTAGCTGTTTAATTTTTGAACTGTGGGTGTTTCAGTTGGGGTAATTCTATGGTGCTTGAAATTCTATTTGCTTGAATAGATCTTCAAATCGTAGATCTGTGAATTAATATATTTTTCTGAAAGATGAAAATCGCCTAACAACACATACATTATAAAAATTTACCAAAGGATTCATATTTCTGTCTGTCCAGTCCTGAGTTTTACACAGCCGAACACCATAGTCACCATGGGGACCATATTTTTCTCTGTTGCAGGTAAGCAGAACAGCTAGATCACCTCCCTGCCCCCAGCTTGTGATTGAACAGAAAAAAAAGGCAGCGGCAGACTGTTGAAGCCAACTCTCTGCTCTCCCCTGCTGCAGCATATCTGCATGTAGGGTACCTGATTGGCCCAAGTTACGCCCAGTGTGCTATATAGGGTATTATAAGAGGCTATAATCAAGGGTTTGACAAACTGTGCCAAATGACCTCGGGGTCATAATGGTAAACTGGGCCACTACTCATTGAGCTCATAGTTACACTCCATACCTTCCTGCAATACAAGATCTCCAATTTCCATCCAATTTTCCAAACAGCCAATGGCTTCAGGGTTGCCAAACTCAAAATTTTTCTTGCCTACAAGATTACTGAAAGATTAGTGTTTTTGCTCAGAGGTCCTCATAGCAATACCAAACTATTATAGTGTCATTTTTAGCATTGCTACTTAGTAATAATATTTTTAGTCACGTGTTAAGACATAACTTTTGTGTTTTTCGAGTAGAGCCGGGACAAGCTCATCCAGTGCCGAGGGCAAAGATGCCAAACTGTGCCCCCCCCCCCCTCATTCATAATGTGCAAGCTTAGGGGATCTACGCCCAGCAGGCAATCACTTGTCAAAATAAATGAGCAGCTCAGTTTTAACATTGAGCGTATGCTTGTGTTGATGGCTCTCTCCTCCACTCGTGGTTCTCTCCTGGACACCTCTGCGCTCGGTGGTGCAGGCTGTACTCTCTCCCCTACTCATCCTTTCTGCTATTGCATCGCCTGTGAGTCTGTGAACGCCACCACCTGCTTGTTAATACAGAAGTACTGCACTGGCAGGAAGGAGGAGGGGGAGAAAGAACACAGCCCGCACCCCCTCCCAGCCCTCTCCCCATTTTGCTGCTCCCAGCGTTGGCTGACAAGTGTAGTGATGCCGTTGTCATTACTCTTGTTAGCCTTGTAACAGAAGGAAGGTGCCCCTATCCCTATAGTAAACCATTGTGCCCAGGGCAGCTGCCCCTTCTGCCTACTCCTTGTCCCGGCCCTGGTTTTAGGATTGCCATTAATCCTACCCAGCATTCACCCTCTATATAATGAAGAAAATGAACAAAGTGATGTCCTTGGCTGCACTATTATTGTGCTCATGCAATCTATAGGCCAGTCTATCACAAGCTTTTAAACATGGAGGGACCCTTGAAATAACTTTTTGTTCTCAGGGAACCCTGGCTTACATTTACTATATCTATAGCTCATGGTACATTAGTGGGATGGTAAAAGGGACAAATGCTCCTTAAGTTTATGGTCAGGGTGTAGAATCACACACACATTACAGATAGCTAAAAAGATCATTAGTGCCAATAGGAACTTATCTGAGAGACTGAAATTGGTCCTTGCTCAAGGAACCCCTAGTAACCTCTGGAGGAACCCTAGGGTTCCATGGATGCCTGGTTGAGAGAGCCTGATATAGACCGATATCTTTCAATTACCTTGGCTGTATAATGGCGATCAGACATTTCCAAGGCTTTCTTAGCAGCTAGAGACTCTTGTATGGAAAAAGAGACCTACCCCATGTGAAGTTGTAGTGGTGGAGGCATGGACTCATCCCTTAGTTATGGCCAAGAAGGGGAGATATACTTGGTGCCTCCTTGTTAACAAATACATTCTATCAAGTTACCCATTTATGTATGGTAACCATACAGCTATTTTTAAGAGTTAATCCATGAAATATGCTCAGCCTTCTCTATGCTACATAATATTTATTGGTAAGAACATTTTTTTTCTATCGCTTGTAGTATCTACCTCTGTTTCCAAAACCTAATCAGAGATAAAAAAAAAAAAGCTGTTGAGAAAAACTTTCTCCTGTAAATCCTTGTCGTATCATGTAAGCTGATGAGACGGCATCAGCTTGTTTTCTTCAAAGCTGGAAGCCACAGAGGGCTAGATTTCCAGTAAATGGTAAAGAAGGAATTTGGCCACGGCCTCACACTCATACACCAAGGCTTGTGGGATTGTGGGAAAGACAGACGGACTTGAAAACCTTCCAGTCCAGTTGCAGTGTATACGTAAGTAAGAAATAAGTGCACTGTATACATGTGAGACTGCGGTATACGTCACAATATTCCATTTTGAAACAAAAGTGTGTTTAGTTAAGCATTATCTATTGTATTGTTGTTCAGTGTAATCTAAAATTGGCCACACACATAGCCTTTTGCTTGCACAATATCCTTTGAATTGACCAACCACTTTGTAATGTGAAGGCCTACCTAAATAAACCATTAAGTTTATATCCAATCCAGTAAGCTCTTCCACTATATTGTTCCTGGTGGTAGGGGGGGTTAGGGAATATTGGGGGTGGAGGGCTGAGTCAGGAGTTGGGCTTTAAGGTTTAAAGCAAAGATGGGTTCTTATTGTTATAAATCTCTTATTAGCCCAACAGGTAATGTGAATGTGGGTCTGGCAGCTAACCCCCTGTTATTATTATTATTATACAGGGTTTATATAGCGCCAACTGTTTGCGCAGCGCTTTACAACATCAGGGAAGACGGTACAATTACAATACAATACAGGAGGAATCAGAGGGCTCGTTATAGCTTACAATCTAGAAGGGAGGGTCAAGTGGAAACAAAAGGTAATAACTGTGGGGGATGATCAGATGGACAAAATTAAAATACAGTTGTTAGGTGTGGGTAGGATAGGCTTCTCTGAAGAGGAGGGTTTTCAGGGATCGTCTAAAAGCTAATAGAGTAGGAGATAAGCGGACACATTTTGGTAAGGAGTTCCATAGGCTTGGAGAGGCTCTTGAAAAGTCCTGGAGGCGAGCATGGGAGGAGGTGACGAGAGAGCTAGAGAGCAGGAGGTCTTGCGAAGAATGAAGAGAGCGATTAGGTTGGTATTTTGAGACTAGGTCAGTGATGTAGCTGGGGGCAGAGTTGTGGATGGCTTTGTAGGTAGTCGTTAGTATTTTGAATCTAATTAGTTTGGTGAGCGGAAGCCAGTGGAGGGATTGACAGAGCGATTGGTAAGGTGGATGAGTCTGGCAGCAGCATTCATGATAGATTGAAGGGGGGATAGAGTAGGTTGATTTACTAAAGGCAAATTGGCTGTGCACTTTGCAAGTGTTGCAAGTTGCAATCTGCAAGGGCATTTGCTTCAGAGCTTAGTGAATATACAGGGAAGCTCTGCTGCCTTCCATCATCCAATCGTCGGCAGGCTCAAATGCAATTTTTTTTTATTTTCCCTGCATGTGATTGGATATTCCTGGCAAAATGAAGCTTCAACTCGTTTACTAAGCTCTGGAGCAAATGGCCTTGCAAAGTGCACAGTCTATTTTCCTTTAGTAAATCCACCCCTTTGAACAGAAGCCCGTTAACACAGGTCCAAAGTGTAATGCCGCGTACACGCGGTCGGAAAATTTCCGATGGGAGCTTTTCATCGGATTTTCCGACCGTGAGTATGCCCATCAGTCTTTTTCTGTTGGAATTTCCGACGGACTTTGGATTGAGAACCTGTTCTTAATTTTCCCGACGGAAAACCTTTCTATCGGATTTTTCGATCGTGTGTACAGGGGGTCCCCGAGTTTCGAACTCGTTAGGGACTGCCCGCCTGTACGGAAGTCGGAAATGTTCGTAAGTCGGCCGCGCATGCGCAGACCGACAAATACGGACATTTCCAGACATTTCCGATGTTCCGTCTAATGCCGTTCTGCGCATGCGCGGCAAATTACGGACCTTTACGAAGTTTGCCGGCATTTTCCGAGGCTCCGTATGGCCACGCATGCGCAGAACGGCCGGAAGGCGGCGAAAAATGGCGGAGGGTCCCCGCAGCGCCCCGTTCGTAAGTAGGGGTTGTTCGTAGGTCGGGGGTTCGTAAGTCGGGGAACCCCCTGTATGTAATTAAGACACGCAAAATTCCGACGCATGCTCAGAAACAATTTGACGCATGCTCAGAAGCATTAAACTTCCCTTTTATAGTGCAGTCGAACGTGTTGTATGTCGCTGTGTTATTGACCGTCAGAATTTGGTGTGACCGTGTGTAGGCAAGACAGTTTGAGCGAAATTCTGTCGGAATTCCGATGGGAAAACCATCAGAGCTTTTTCCGACGAGAATTCCGACCGTGTGTATGCGGCAATAGAGAATGAAAAAAGGAGAGAGAGAGAGAATGGGATAGAAAGGAAAGAAGAGAAATACATGCTACTCCATAAATGTAGACAACTATTTCCCTGCAGAGACATCAATGGCTAATATTTTTCTTATTTCTAAAAAAAAAAAAAAATGCAAAAATTCCACAATATGTGAGAGTTATCGGCCAATCTCACTCTTTAATAACAATATCACTGAATTTAATTTCCACGAAATTAGAGAACACATTACCAATCTTGATCAATTTAGATCAGACTGGATTTATACCTGGTCACCTAAGATAATACAATCAAAGTTTCTGACCCTCATATCTCCAAATAGAAATCAAAATATAAAATCTTTACGCCTATTATTGGACAAAGGCATTTGATAGCATTGATTGGATATTTCTGAAAATTACATTTGAAGATATTATTGGCAAGGTTGCATCAGAATTAATGCTGCGATCTCTGAAAACACTGGAATTAGATATTGTACAAGACAAGGTATCTGCTCTCACCAGTGTTTTTCATGATGACTATAGAAATGTTTATCTAAAAAATCTGAGAAAATCCAAAATTGTCAGGATTAAAATAAATTACCATCATTTCAAACTATCAGCATGTGCGAAGGATAATCTGCTTTTTGATCAGAACCTCTAATTTTTTTTACCCAATTTTTTGGGGTATCTATATAGCCTAAAATTTGTCAAAGTTTGAGTTACTAAATTTAAATATAAAAAGGCAACATTTGGAGCCATATAAGCTTCTTTCTCATAGGACCATATCAGGTATATGGGGACTTTCTTACCTAATAACCTCTCAAAACTATTTAAAATTATTAGAGACTGTCACAGAAGAATTTTCAAAATAGTCCTCCTTGGGAGGTAAAAATAATGGTATTAAGATTATATTAAAATGCATCAGCTACAAACAGTGCTAAATAAAATTCCCCCAAACATTTTTTTTTAAGACTGAACTTGCTATTGTTAAATTTATTTTCAAAAGGTAAAAGATTTAATTGCAATATTTCTAAATGGAATGAAAAAAGATAGAGGCCTAAAACGTTCACATCTTTATGACTATTATAGAGCTACACTCATAGCAATGATTATTTTATGGAACACCCAATACTTTCACAAACAATAAATTCTTTTGGAATTTTGACCTTTCAAACATTGGTTGGCAAACCACCAACTCAGAACACTTGTGCCTGTACAGTAAGGGCTGATTCCACCACTCTCATACAACACCATAAGGAGACCAGATATTTTTGCACTTATCAATAAAAGCTGGTCAAGATGTGATCCACCACTAACTATGAAAATTATTTATTCATAAATGGCAATTTAAAAATCACAGTCAAACCCTAATTTAAAAACAATAGTCTAAGCAATCTTTAGTGAGGATGCACTAGAAACGAACCTATTAGATCTATACCATCATTAGGAAACATTCTGATTTGCAACTACCGGCCTCAAGAAACTCAGTACAGGATATTATGTAAGTTACCAACACTGATGACTTCTTACAGCGTATTATTATTTCTCTAGTCTTTTGTGTTAGAGATGCCTAATTAAATTTACACATGGGTCTACTGTCCTATTTATTTTGGAATACAATAAATGTGTGTGTCCCCATTGTTAACAATTGCTAACTTCACCCCCGCAAGAAAATCTATCACTGCTCCTTGGTTTGGCTTTAATAAAAACTTAAAAAGAGAGCTAAAACTAGATTTTTTATTTCAATGGGCTGAACATGTAATCCACAGGTAATGAAAGAGAAAAAAAAAAACACCTTCCCTTTGTCAATGGTTCAATAACATAAATTCATTTCTTCTATGGAGAAAAGAAAATGGTTATCAAAAAATAAATAAATTAATTTAGGATATGGCACTGTATAACTGATTGATATTTAAGAAAACCAATATATTTTCTAACACTTTACCTAATTAAACTGATATTACCCATGATCACCAGGTCTCTGAATTTACCTATGAGGGATCACATCCATGATATGATCACTATCTATTATATACTGTATTATTATACCAATGATAGATCACATCCATTATATTATATATATATATATATATATATATATATATATATATATATATATACACGTGTGTGTGTATATATATATATATATATATATATATATATATATATATCTATCAGAGGTACAGTAGTTTTTGATAGATAATAGTGGAAACAACACACACAAACAAAAAAATAAACACACACACATATGTGTGTGTGTGTGTGTTTTCCACTATTATCTATCAAATATTACTGTACCTCTGATAGATTGCATCTATATATTGTATATTAGTATATCCATGATATATCACATCTATGATATATTCACTATTGGATATAAAAGCCCTAACAGATCACATCCATGATATATTTACTGTCACTATCAGATATGAATGTACCTATGATTGAAATATCACGTCCATGATCTAGTCACTATGCATCAGATATGAATACACCTATAGTAGATCACAGCTATGATATATACATTATCATTATCAGATATGAATAGCCTTATGTTAGATCACATCCATATCTTTTCCTCTATCAGGTATA